>BGPR01007540.1:33655-70412 GCA_013235015.1 Araneus ventricosus
AAATTACTCTTTTTATGTTTCGCATCTAACGAATGTTGCTTAAATTTTAGAAACTAGTTTAGAATATAAAATAATCTCATGCTGCTTTAGAATCACAGCTCTCTAAAAGTCGATCATGCAGGATATACTTTCTTCTCCTACAAATCTTCAACTCCGTCTTCAGGTTCGGTCACATTCGGTCATAAAAGAGTATCGTCAGATAATGATTAGTTTTGTAAATGGGTAGGATACTTTAAAAAGTGATCCCACATAAAAATCATCTTTTTCTGTCAATTAAATATATAATATTCAAAATTGGATACGGAATATAGTGCTTTATCTTTTGGTGTGGAAAGTGATATGAAATCTGTTGAATGATATGAATCGATTTAACCTAAATATGTTACGAATTTGAAAATTTATTCTTTTTAATTTCCATTGATTTTTTTTGAAAATGTACTAAAGAGCATGGAGAGCTTTAATTCAAATCATTTCGTGTGAATATTAAGGTATCTGGAGAACAAAGGAAATATAAATCCAGAGAAATAGTATTATTTCTCACTTTCAATCATCGATTCATTTCGTTTTTAAACAGTAGAATAGCAGTTAGCATTCGATACTTTCCTAAGCCCAGAACGTCGATATTTATCTATTAATACACTTTCGCGCGGCCTTTAAATTTCCATTTCAAACATCTACTGCAATTATTCAGTTTCATTTCAATTCCGCGGAAACTCTTTTAGGGAAACGAGAATGTCTATAAAGTTTGGAAAGTTCTTCGCAAGGGAACTTTGGATATCAATAAATTGTTTGCGCTTTTAGAGTATCGATAGAATATGACTCGGAGAACTCGAATCCTAGAAGTTTTCTGTGCCATGAAGTATAGGTATTCAACTTTCACAGAGGCTATCTAAAGAATATTGTGGGGAATTCGAAGACGTCGAATTTCAAAAGGCCGTTGTTCCTTTCGTGCGGACATTTGAAGAACAGTTCCGCACTTTGTTTCGTTTTAGCAATTGTTTATGCTTTCCTCAAGTTTAGTTTAATTATATTAACGTCCCGTTTTGAAGCAACATGAGGGTTATTTTGGAACGCACTAGTAGTTTTTAAAAGTGGCCAGAAGACGCGGACGACACCTCAGCATATCGTATTTCCCTTTAAGTTTTCGCTAAGGAAGCATTGAAAATCAACAAATTGTTGGAGCTCCAAAGTATCGATAGAATATTAATGAGACAACTCAATTCTCAGAAGCTTCCTATATCCTCCAGAATGCAATTGTTCTATATATCCTTGTTATGGTGTGACTAAAAATATTAAGTTAGGCCTAACCCTATAGCTGAAAATAAATACATATAAAATGGCACAGTGATCGTATAAATGATTAGTACACCAACGGCAAGAGCACACGATTGAGTTAGACAAGAAAAACACTATTTATTAACATTTATCCACGACATTACTGTAGAACAAACATTCTACACATCAAAATCTGTAAAAATCATTAAAACACGTGCATGCAAAATGTGTATAGTTACTATAAAAATGTGACACTTGTTGAAAAAAATATTATTTTATCTGTAATAGTGACTATAAGAATGTTGCAACATATTGAGAAAAAGGAAGCTTCAACTGAAGTTGAGAAAAAAGTCTTACCAAAGCATGCTTAACATCAGGATGAGGAAACGAAGCTTGAAAAACTATTCACTCAAAACGAGATCTCCATAATGCTACACTTTAGTATAAACACCTGTGATGAAGAATTCTTTGGGTCAATATGTCCTTAAAAGCACATGGCAAGGCTTCAATAGATCTTACGAAAACATGGATCGTACACTAGGGTAGTAACTCGTAAAAGCAGGAATCAAGAAAAAAAGGAAGGCGACATCACTCCAAACCCATTCTTCACCTCTCCATCACATCTAGCCGAACGAACCCGAGAAGCACGTGAGTTCCACCTGTTGCCATACATACTCTTCTTAACAGAAACCTGTTCTAACGCAAGTCCAACTAGAACATCAGTCTGTGCACTTTTGGTCCAACTATAACATTCCTGTGAACCTTCAGTCCAACTATAATGCAGTCCTGTTCACAAACCTTCAGAATGCATTTGATCTTCCTTAGAAGTTTCCTAAAGAATATTGCAGATAATTTGACGACGTTAACGTTTGTCATACGGTTCTGATTGCACGTGAATTGAAGATTATTACCCCATATGAAAAATCTTTTCTAGATTTGGGTAAAAAATAAATAAATAAAGAATGCAACATACAGCCAAATTAAATTAAAGGGCGAAGAACATTTAATAGCTTAATTGTCTTTTGCCATAACTGATAAATTAGAATATTCTTAATATAAAAATGCTTATTAAAATGCATGACAAGAAAATATTATTAAAAAATTTAGACCTGTGGATATCTTCTATAATTAACGAAATGAAAACTTATATATATTGTAATAATTTTAATTTAAATATTCAGCGACCAAACAGAATCTATAAAAACTGCATGATTAATTGAAATTTTATAATATTTATTAAGATATTCAATTAAATGATAATTATAAATCTGTCAAATACACATTGCCAGACACAATGCACAAAATTATTATCACACAATTGTTTCAATTTTAGTTTTAATCGCATATTTTCTATAATTTTTATTTATTTTGATTGTATGCAACGACAAATAAACCAACAATTTAGTGAAATTAATTTCATTACCACTCGGCAATTATTACCGAGTTGTGCTTGTTGAATATCGAATTTAATTAAATAAAACACTATGAGCAGTATTACCGTATAATATATTTCTTTTTACTGTAGTGAAAAATATATTTTCATCGGCCTCTTTCTCTACAATTGCAACAAAATCATTGTTTAAATACATATGTTGCAATATCTTTAATTGAATATTAACTTTCCGTCGGGCGCATCTAATCTGTAAGATGAAGCACCCATATTTTTTGATGCCAGAATGCGGGTTTTATTGAGAAAGATGTCGGACCTATAGTAAGTTCCTCGATACCTATCACTCATACTAGAGAATCATGGTTTTTAATCTACCGTTCTTTCGTTCTACGTGAGGGGCACGTTAATCTGGGAAATGAACTGCGCCCAATTACGTTTTTATTTTTGCTTTCCCAAGCGTTTCCCAATATTACTTCTTATATACGTACCTACAAAATTTCTACCTGTGTCCCAACCCTAATTCAGTGATATTGATCGCTATTTCCAATATTATGTTTCAAAACTTTCGAATTACTTCAGACTCTAGATGGCAACAGTTGTTATTGCAAAGGACCTGTTACGGGGGGGGACATCATCTCCCCCTTAAATTCCTGGACATTTCGTTAATTTAAATTGCGAAGAAATGCAAAAAAGTTATTTAAAACTCAAATACAGCTTAGTGTGACCGAATAATTCAGTTTGATAAGTCATTCCTTAAACTTATGCAAAAATTTAACTTTTAATCTCACAAATATTAATTGTTGATGATAAACAATGAAACAGATATTCTTGTCTTTTCTAGTATTTTTTTGTTCAGAGAAAGTGCATTTAAATTATATGTGGAATAAAATAATAAAAAATGGACTGAATATGTACTATAAACATTGGAATGAAGTAAAATATGCTTTTATGGTTTCAGAGGAAATATTCTTCCATATTCGAAATTTTTTGAAATGCTAAAAACGAGTTGACTGATTCTTCATGCATATCAACTTCAAATCATAATGCAGAAATCGATGCGTGTTCCAAAAATGTGATCTGAACTAAAATATCTCAAGAATAAAGTTATATGACTTACTCTTGTTCTATGACGTTATTTCCTTATTCAATCTGTTTTCAAACTCTATGATTTTTTTCTGAATTTGATTTATTCAACATTTTTTATTTAGCTTAGATTAATCATAGGCTTTAATTTGTATTGAGTTTTCATTATAAATAATATACTTTAAGCATGGATACAATACTACTATGACTATTTATCCTTTTTTGACGTCGAGAATAAAGAAAAGACAGAATAAAAAATTATGAACTCTATATAATATTTTTCCTTTATATACGCACTTAATTTAAACATCAAGTATCCTTACCTTCAAACAAAACTTTCTTCCTATTTTCTTTAAAGTCTTGTTTCTTTCTTGTAGCTAAGACGGAAGCTTCGTTTCTGAGAAAAAGAGAAACAAAACCCATTTATTTCTGTGAGGGAATATAAAATTAGTTTTATATATATTTGAAACGATCCATTCATGTAACATAAGAGAAAGAAATCTTTTGAAATAGGGTTTTAAATCTTTTAGCCAAATACACAACAGTAGAAAAAAATAGTATCAACGAAATTTGATATTTACTAGTTGTTTACTTAAACAAAAGTCTGGAATCATTCCAAACTAAAAGAAGTCTCAAATCACGTTTTCTTCAGAAGTTAAAGAAAGTAAATAATATTTTATTCGGTAAATGATTTTTCGAATCTTCTTCCTTTGCAAGACTTTTCTGCGATTATAAGGTTTTATTCCTTTTGCCCATTATTGTATTTCATAGAAAAAGAAAGGTAGCTACAACATAACGCCATTGTTTGAATCTTTAAAAAAATTCCGTGTTGAACGCATCTATATCATACGAAACAGACCTCATTAAGTGACAAATATTTTTTTTAAATATAACATACAGTCGCAATGTTAAGTATTATGTAAATGATTTTTCGAATTTTCTTCCTTACCCAGACTTTTGTATAATTATAAGGTTTTTTCTTCGTTTTGCCCAATATTGTATTCCATAGAAAAAAAGTTAGCTACAAAATAACCTCATTGTTTGGATTTTTTAAAAATCCGTATTGTAAGCATCTATATCATACTAAACAGATCTGATTTGGTGACAAATATTTTTTCAAATATAACATACACTCGCAATTTTATCGATGTATCGTAATTTGTCACCAAAAGTACGATACATCTATACATTTCAAATAATTATTATCAAAATAGTGCGATTCCTTTCTGACATGATGTGTTAACCTCTGAATTCTTCTGTACATTTCTCAACATAAGTAACCTCTAAGAAATATGAAAAATTATTACTTTGAATGAAACATGTTGTATGCAAGCGTTGGCGAACGATAGCAATTTAGGCAAATTCAGCCACTGATGATTGGTATGCATAGATAGATGGCACATCTTTCCATCATCTTTTTTTAAATAAATATGTGTTTATTCCCCATGGATTCGAAATCTTTTCCACGCTTATAAGCACAATTTTAGTAAATATAAGCATAGAAGCAATCACGTTGTGAAGGAAGTATATTAAGCCCTAAGACAATGCTATTTAATTTGTGAGATAATTAATTGTCATTCTTTTTCAAAGTATTCAATATATAATTCTTGTATTCAAAGTATTTCAAAGTATTTAATATATAATTTTTGTATTCAAAGTATTTCAAAGTATTTTATATATAATTTTTGTATTCAAAGTATTTAATATATAATTTTTGTATTCAAAGTACACTCATGTCCATAAATTAAGGATAATGAAGTTCAGGCAAAGAAAGAGACAGAAGCAAAACAAATTTGACTTATTTGTAAAGTCTATTTATTAAACAAAAGGTAAAGAGCAAAACAGATGCTATATGTTTGACATAATTAATAAAAATTGCGATTTTTACTCCCTGGAGCAAATTTCAAAAAGAACCTATTTACAAAAAACTGTATAACATGGTTAGTATGATGGTTAATACGGAGTATGTCTCCCGGACGATGCAATACAGGCCTTACAACGCCTAGGCATGCTGAGTATCAAATTATCAATCTGATCTTAGGGAATATTACACCACTCATCAAGTAATGCCCTCCGAAGTTGCGGTAGACAGGTGGGAGGGGGTTGACGGGCTGCAATTCGTCGGCCAAGCATATCCCACACATGCTCTGATGGATTCAAGTCCGGTGAGTATGCTGGCCAATCCATACGTGTGATATCCTCCGATTGAAGGCATTCGTCTACAATGTTTGCACGGTGAGGACGGGCGTTGTCATCCATAAACAGAAATTCAGCACCCATGGCGCCCCGAAACAAACGTACATGTTGTTCCAGAATGACATCCCGATAGATGTGGCCTGTCATCGTTACACTCTGAACATGCAGGTCAGTTCTGGAACCAAGAATAATTCCTCCCCAAACGAGCCATCCTGCACCACCGTAACGGTGTCGTTCAATGGTGTTCTCTTGGAGTAACGGGTACCTGGCGCTCTCCATATGAAAGTCTGGCGAGAATCAGACTGCAAACTAAACCTGGACTCGTCGTAAATCATCACACAAGACCACTGTTGCTGTGTCCACAATGCGTGCTCTCTACTCCAGGCTGATCGCAGGCGACAGTGAGTTGCGGTAAGTGGAACACATCTGACAGGCCTACTAGCATATAGACCAATGTGCCCTAAGCGTCTGTACATGGTCTGCCTTGAAACTGTCGTACCGGTAGCCGAAGAGAGCTGATGAGACAGGTCTGATGCTGTGCTCCGTCTGTTTCTTTTGGCAGTAACTGCCAAATACCGGTCCTCATTCGGCGTTGTAACTCGGGGGCGACCTGTGCTGTAACATCTACTCACATTACCATCATCTTGGAATCGTTGCCAAAGCCTGGAGATGAAACTCTGGGCAATTCCAAGTTCCTCGGATACTTCCAGCTGGGTACGTCCACATTCCATTCGTCCGATAATTCTACCACGTAAAAAATCATCCAAATGCTTCCTTTGTGCCATAACTATGCGGTTATTGCACTGAAAGGCTTTTAAAGAGCTTGTGAACAATTTTATTTCTTTGCCACCATTCCTTATATACCCCTCTCTTACACTCTCGTCATTGTGACGTACTATCCGCGCCATCTGGTGGTTTCCTGTAATTTGCATATTCTTCTTCAAGATGTTTGTGATAATTCTACAGGTGAAATTTTTATTTTAGAGTTCAATTTCTGTGTGATTCTGAATTATCCTTAATTTATGGACATGAGTGTACTTCACAGGCCGACTCGACAGTCGATTTGTTTGTTTATGCTTCGAAATCGGAAAGAGTTCTCTCTTTTGATTGGTCGATCGTTTCCACTTCTCGTACTCGTGGAAACGGTGAGAAATTACTCCCTTTGGTTTCACTCTGCGTTGGTGATAGATCTAAATTGAAGGTCACGGCTGTTTTCTCGCTGTATTTGAGTGCTCGCGAACGAGAATTATTCGGTGCGAATAATTGCCAGTAGAATCGTGATAAAGCCCCTGGTGAGATGCGCTAGCGAGTAATTAAGCGGGTAGAACGATACACACAACACAAAAATTCTATCTATGTACAATAATTATGCGCACTTAGATAAAATTTTTGTGTTTTCTGTACGATTTTTATAACTCGTTAGAATGAAAATGGCGTTGAAAAATATAAACCGACTTTTAACGAATTAGACTAACGATCCAGTGGCGTATTGAAACGGCAACAAAGGGGGTACAGATGCATGAGTGTCAGTCTTAGGGGGCAGCGGGGAGACAAAACATTAGTGCGCTTATGTCACTTTTCGAAGTGAAATAGCATGAGGGAGCGGAAATACAATACCATGCTCCGGGCACCGTTTACACTTGCTAACCCACTGATGACGACCTTCACACTTGCTAAACCACTGATGACGACCTTCACACTTGCTAAACCACTGATGACGACAGGGGGCGAAAGAGTTATATTATGCCCCGAGCGCCAGTTACCCTCTCTACGCCACTGTTACGACTTGTCAGTTGGAACTGAATTCTGTCGAAGGATACCCTGCATAAGATATTCGAATAAGTTGCTAAAGTCGCAAAACAGGAAATTTACAAGCACATAAAACTACAATGACATTGTTCCTAATAAAGGTCGGTTTTAGGCTAATTTTAGGGATGTCAGTTGAGAATATTTGATTGTACAACTCATAGGCATAATAATTTTAGACAGCATGCTAAAAGAGACATCTTTATGGGAGAGCACATGAAAAATACACTTTTAATTTTACTAATTTCTGCACCTTATTTAGTTTTAGTCCTTCAAAATGAAACTGGATGCTGATTTGTATAGCCCACGGTCTATACCTATGGAGAGTGCGCAATTGTTTGTCCTAAAGGTACTTCCACAACTGGGCTGGGGAAAAAAGATAGGAATTTAGGGATGTCAGTTGAGAATATTTGATTGTACAACTCATAGGCATAATAATTTTAGACAGCATGCTAAAAGAGACATCTTTATGGGAGAGCACATGAAAAATACACTTTTAATTTTACTAATTTCACACCTTATTTGAGTTTTAGTCCTTAAAATGAAACTGGATGCTGCTTTTGCAACTAGCCCACGGTCTTACCTTGGAAGTGCGCAATTGTTTGTCCTAAAGGTACTTCCACAACTGGGCTTGGAAAAAGATAAGGAATTAGGATGTCCAGTTAATAGTTTGATTGTAGTACAACTCATAGGCATAATACATTTTCGACAGCATGCTAAAGAGACATCCTTATGGGAGAGCACACATGAAAAACACCTTCTATTTACTAAATTTCTGCCACCTTATTTAGTTTTCGGTCAAAATGAATCTGGATTGCGATTTGTATATGCGGTCTCATACCTTGGAGTGCGCAATTGTTTGCACTCTAAAGGTACTTCTCCTGGTGGGGAAAAAATATGTTGGGATGTCAGTTAGAGGAGCATATTTGATTGTACAACTCATAGGCATAATAATTTGAACAGCATGCTAAAAAGAGACATCTTGTAGGGAGGAAACACATGAAAAATACACTTTTAATTTTGCATATTTCTGCCTTATTTAGTTTTTAGTCCTCAGATGACTGGTGCTGCTTTGTAGCCACAGTTCATACCTTGGAAGTGCGCAATTGTTGCGCTAAGGTACTTCCACAACTGAGCTGGGGAAAAAAGAAGATAGGTAATTTGGGATGTCAAGGTTGAGAATATTTGATTGACACTCAGCAGGCATAATAATTTTAGGCAGAATGTAAAGAGATTCTTTAATGGGAGACACTATGAAAATACACTTTTGATTTTACTATTCTCCCCTTTAATTTAGTTTTTAAGTCCTTCAAGAATGAATCTAGTTTGCTGATATGTATAGCCCGCATCAGTCTATACCTATGGAGAGTGCCGAATTGTTTATCCCTAAGGTACTTCACAACTGGCTGAGGGAAAAAAAAGATGGAATTTAGGGATGTCGTTGAGAATATTTGATTGGCACAACTCCTTAGGCATAATGACATTGACAGCAGGGGAACATCTTTGAGGACATGAAAGAAATACACTTTTAATTTTACTAATTTCATGCACCTTATTTAGTTTTTAGTCACTTCAAGTGAAACTGGATGCTGATGGTTGTATAGCCGATCTATACCTATGGAGGTGCGCAATTGTTTACTCAAAAGGTACTTACAACTGGGCTGCGGGAAAAAGAAAAGATAGGTTAGGGATGTCAGTTGAGGAATGATTGTTGTACACAGCTCATGCAATGTATTTCGACAGCGTATAGACATAGACTCACTATGGGAGAGCACTGAAAAATACACTTCTAATTTTATAATTTCTGCCTTATTTGTTTTTAATCACTCAAAATGAATCTGGATGCTGATTTGTTAGCCCAGGATTACACTTTGGAGAGTGAACGCAATTGTTTGTCTAAGGTACTTCTTGGGCTGGGGAAAAAAAGATAAAATTTGGGATGTCAGTTGAGAATATTTAGTTGTACAACTCAAGCGACATAATAATTTTAGAATGCATCAAAGAGACATCTTTATGGGAGGCACATGAAAAAATATACTTCATTTTAATTTTATAATTTCTCGCTTATTTATTTAAGTTCCTGTCATAAATGAAGACTGGATGCCTTTTGTATACAGATTCTATACCTTGGAGATGCAGCAATTGTGTCATCCTAAAGGTACTTCACAACTGAGCTGGAAAAAAAGATAGAATTTAGGATGTCAGTTGAAGATATTTGATTGTACAACTCATAGGATATAATAGGTGAGAATGTCTAAAGAGATATCTTTATGGGAAGACATGAAAATACCCTTTTAATTTTACTAATTTCTACCCCTTATTTAGTTTTAGTCCTTCAAAATGAATCTGGTTGCTGATTTGTATAGCCCCGGATACCTGGAGAGTGCCGCAATTAGTTTGTCTAAAGGTATACAACTGGGCTGGGAAAAAAAGAAAGGGATGTCAGTTGAGAATATTTAGTTGGCACAACTCATGAGCATAATAATTTTCAGCAATGCTAAAGAATCCTTATGGAGAGCACATGAAAAATACACTTCTAATTTTACTATTCTGCACCTTTTGGTTTTGGTCCTTCAAAAAATGAATCTGGAAGCTGATTTGTATAGACCACGGTCTATACCTATGGAGAGTGCGCAATTGTTTGTCCTAAAGGTACTTCCACAACTGGGCTGGGGAAAATATGATGGGAACTTAGGGATGTCCGTTGAGAATATTTGATTGTACAACTCATAGGCATAATAGTTTTAGGAAGCGTGCTAAAAGAGACATCCTTATGGGAGAGCACATGAAAAATACACTTCTAATTTTTCTAATTTCTGTATTTTATTTAGTTTTAGTCCGTCAGAATGAATCTGGATGCTGATTTGTATAGCCCACGGTCTATCCTATGGAGAGTGCGCAATTGTTTGTCCTAAAGGTACTTCCACAACTGGGGTGGGGAAAAAAGATGGGAATTTAGGGATGTCAGTTGAGAATATTTGATTGTACAACTCATAGGCATAATAGTTTTAGGAAGCGTGCTAAAAGAGACATCCTTATGGGAGAGCACATGAAAAATACACTTCTAATTTTACTAATTTCTGCACCATATTTAGTTTTATCTTCAAAATGAATCGGAACTGATTTGTATGAACCACGGTCTATACCTATGGAAGATAACCGTTTTCCTAAGGTACTTCCACAACTGGGCTGGGGAAAATATGATGGGAATGTAGGGATGTCAGTTGAGAATATTTGATTGTACAACTCATAGGCATAATAGTTTTAGGAAGCGTGCTAAAAGAGACATCCTTGTGGAAGCACATGAAAATACACTTCTAATTTTTTTTTTCTGTATTTTGTTTTAGTCCGTCAGAATGAATCTGGATGCTGATTGCAGATAGCCACGGTCTATCCTATGGAGGTGCGCAATGTTTGTCCTAAAGGTGCTTCCCAGGTGGTGGGGAAAAGATGGGAATTTAGGATGTCAGTTGGAATGATTGTACAACTCATAGGCATATAGTTTAGGAAGCGTGCTAGGACATCCTTATGGGAGAGCACATGAAAATACACTTCTAATTTTTCTAATTTCTGCTTTATTTTAGTTTTGTAGTCACAGAATGAATCTGGTGCTGATTTGATAGCCCACGGTCTATACTCTATGGAGGCACAGTCGTTTGCCCAAAGTACTTCCACAATTAGGCTGGGGCAAATCTGATAGCGATATGAAGTTGCCTGGACGTTGGTTGTGGGCCCGGTGGGACACAAAAGAATCCTATCCCTTCCTTGTTTCGGTTCCTCGAGAATATTTCTGTGGATGCAATGCCAAACATGACCTTGGCGAAGAAGCATAATTCTTCTCCTCAGATTGAATACAGCTGGCGAACTACAGATGTTTCACAAAAAATTTTCAGAATTGTCTAGAAATTAAAACGTTAACCGAATTCAAGATCAGAAAAGAGTCAATTTTGTACAATAAGTTGAGGTTGAAATAACTGAATATTTGTAAGCAAGAAGCCAGTTGCTAACCCAGTTGCATACATGTTCTTATTGTTTGAATATGAAAACAATTTGAAGCATGACGTTTTTTTAACTTTGAGACACTGTTTATTTTTTCATGTTTAGGTTTAGTAGAGAGGTATGTTTTGAGACGACTATACTTGCTATAAAGCCGCTGTGTCTCATGAAAGATAAAAATTTGAAGTAATTATCAATTGAGGACTACACACTGAGTCACCTCTCCCTCTCAATGCAACAAAAAATTGGCCATGGTTTTTTATTGTAAAGTTTTTCGCAAATATTCCCTAGTATGATTTTTTGTCGTTTTGTTGTGCTAATAAATACAAGTAACTATTTCACTTATGGAAAGAAAAAATTCTCCTTAAGATCCTGAACTCATGGTATTCACTGATGATTGGTCACGGACCATTTCGACATATCTTGAACGATTCAACATCAGAAAGCAGCGACTCCTGTGGCTGCGAGCCTGAAACCCCTTACACTATGCTAAAAGCTGCCTGTTTAGAACCTCAGTACCACTAACAAACCGTCAGCTGACCTAGAACCACTTTGGTGGAAAGAGTTATGCAACAACAATTCTATGGCGAAAATCAGAAAACTCATCCACTTCATCGTGGTCAACAGAAACACTCTTTTACCAAAAGATGGTGACAGCAACTGGATACAGACTCAATTAACCCTATGCTCTCATGTTCTCTCTTCTCCCCATACTAACACCACCCTCTCAAATTCAAAAACACAAGACCTGAAAGACTTAACTTACAAAATATGATATTCTTTTGTCTAAATATCCTCTTTTTGTATCCTTATAAGAAAATGTATATTTTGCTCTGGTTTTTTCAATAAAGTTTCACGCATACCCAACCAATCGACAGGGAACCCAAGCTCGGTAGCTAGGGTGTTAATGGTATTAACCATGAGACAATTTTAAGGTATTCCCTGTGACCGGTATTTGTCTCCAAGCACATTTGTCAAAAGTGTAAGAGAGAAATGTAAAATATGAAGAAGAAAATATTATCTTTGTCTCTTTTGTTTTAAAGATGTATTTCGAGAAATAAGCATACATCGTTTTTAAGTCTATATCAACTTCGAAATTCTTTATTTCAATATTATTAATCTTTGATTTTCATATACTGCTAATAAACAATGAACTGTCAAATTTTTTTTACAAAGTTACGCAGAACACAAAAAATAGAGGAAAAGGGAAGAACAAATTTGCAGATTCCGATTTTGGATTTTCTGTTTACGATCGTTTACCATCCGTATGAACCAGAGAACCGTTAACCTTTCCTCATTCCTCATTTGGCATGTGCTGGAGTTTCTATCCTGTGCTTCATTTTTAAGAGTTTCTTATCTCATTGCTCCAGAAACTAAAATAGCCTTTACAAATGAACTGAAACGAAGAATTCCTTCAAATATCAAAATTTTTATTCAATCGGTTTCCAAATCTCAACCTTTTGGATGTATGAATTGCATTTGTAGAACAGAATTAATCTTTCTAGGTTCAAGAGAAACTTGAGACCATTTGTTCGAATCCATCAAGAGCGTGAAAATATATATACTATTTCAAACAATCTTTCTAGGTTCCAAGAAACTTGTAGACCAAATTTTGTTCGAATCCATCAAGAGCTGTGAAAATATATAAACTATTTCAAACAATCTTTCTAGGTTCCAAGAAACTTGTAGACCAAATTTTTGTTCGAATCCTAAACTGTGAAAATATATAAACTATTTCAAACAATCTTTCTAGGTTCCAAGAAACTGTAAGACTAAATTTTGTTCATCCAAGAGCTGTGAAAATATATAAACTATTTCAAACAATCTTTCTAGGTTCCAAGAAACTTGTAGACCAAATTTTTGAATCCATCAAGGTTGGGAAAATATATAAACTATTCAAACAATCTTTCTAGGTTCCAGAAACTTGTAGACCAAATTTTGTTCAGAATCCATCAAGAGCTGTGAAAATATATAAACTATTTCAAACTCTTTCTAGGTTCAAACTAGACCAAATTTGTTCTGAATCCATCAAGGCTGTTAAATATATAAACTATTTCAAAACAATCTTTCTAGGTTCCAAGAAACTTGTAAAGACCAAATTTTGTTCAGATCATCAGAGCTATTGTGAAAATATAAACTATTTCAAACAATCTTTCTAGGTTCAAGAAACTTGTAGACCAAATTTTGTCGAATCCATCAGAGCTGAATGAAAATATATAACTATTTCAAACAATCTTTCTAGGTTCCAAGAAACTTGTAGAAAATTTTGTTCAAGATCCATCAAGAGTTGTGAAAATATATTAAACTATTCAAACAATCTTTAGGTTAGACTTATGGAACCAAGTATTTTGTTCGAATCCATCAAGAGCTGTGAAAATATATAAACTATTTCAAACAATCTTTCTAGGTTCCAAGAAACTTGTAGACCAAATTTTGTTCGAATCCATCAAGAGCTGTGAAAATATATAAACTATTTCAAAACAATCTTGGTTCCAGAAACTTGTAGACAAATTTTGAATCCATCAAGAGCGCAGAAAATATATAAACTATTTCAAACAATCTTTCTAGGTTCAAGAAACTTGTGACAAAATTTTGTTCAGATCCATCAGAGCTGTGAAAATATATAAACTATTTCAAACAATCTTTCAGGTTCCAAGAAACTTGTAGACCAAATTTTGTTCGAATCCATCAAAGAGCTAGTAAATATATAAACTATTTCAAACAATCTTTCAGGTTCAAGAAACTTGTAGACCAAATTTTGTTCAGATCCATCAAGAGCTGTGAAAATATATAAACTATTTCAAACAATCTTTCTAGGTTAAGAAATTGTACCAAATTTTGTTCAGATCCATCAAAGGTTGTGAAAATATATATATTTCAAACAATCACATTTAATGTATACACGAAATGGCAGCATTTTTGTACGAGCGAAGCGAGATATTTTTCAACTCCACTATTCGGCATTTCATCTGTTTGCCCCAAAATTTGCTCGTTATGCAGCCCTGACCAATACTATTCGATTTTGACGAAATTTGGCATAGTGCTCCTTGCAGTCATTAAAACGACTTTTGTAAGGATCTTTTTTTAAATTCCGTTTCAAGATGGTGATCATTTTGTTCTTTAATGTTTGCGAATAAGTTATGGTTTGACGCCATTAAAATATTTGTATAATTTTGTAACGGTGGAACGACTGTACAATTTTGTGAATACTGATAAAAGAGACATTTCATTGTATACTTTGTGAATAATGATAAAACTCTTATGCGCAGTTTTTAGAATGTCTACTGTTCACAAAACTGTTTCTCAAATGATTCATAATCTGCAATTCTTTCATTTCAGGTCTGTCTGAGCGTTGGAAGAATCAAATAACGAAATGTGTCGATCCTTTGTTTCCATTGAAAGAAGATCAGCAGAAGGCATTCCATAATGTGTACCATTTGCTGCGGAAGGGGAGGAGGCAGTCTTTTTCTTCGCATTCGGTCGACATTCCACGCCTCTGTTCTAGAAATGCAAACGTCCCAGATGGAATCCCTTATTCAATGCAAGTACAATTTCTACTCTTTTAAGATATTTAATTGGGTAGATTTCCTTATAGGAAGTCAATTAGTTCTCATGACACGACTCCGGAACATTTCTTCACATCTTCACCGATCATGCCACTAAGGATCAAAACTCTTGCTTTAGTTTATATATATATATGGTCTGGTTAATCTTATTAGATTTCTGCATTTCATTTTATATAATATTGGTTATATAGTTTTATATTTAATTTTAAAGATGATTTAATAGGTATTTGATGAAAATGTTATTTGAGTTTTAATGGTTTAATATATATATAAACCAAAATATAACTTTCTATATGTGAACATAGAAACACAAAGTAAACAAGACATATCAAAATGCAATTTATAAATTAAAAATTCATTAATTAAACAAAATAACCAAATCTAAAATAAGATCTAAAATATTGAAAATACTATATATATATATATAGTATCAGATGGAAGAAACATATCACATACGCAATGAATGCGCTAAAAGCTGCAATTCCTAAAGCGCTATGGTAGATAGAGTATAAATCGTAAAATGAAAAACGCAATTAAAGTACAATAACATTTCTTCATTGGATGAAGTCATTTTGAATTGCTAAAATATAAAAAAGTTCGACATTTTCTTGCAATCAGTTACGCGGTAAGGCCTAAAACACTGATTTTAATCCCTAATGTCAAACCAAAAACAGAGAGAGTAGTTTTGAATAATTAAAAACAAAAGTACGATGTGATATAACATTAGAGCAAAGTAAGAATACATTTTACGTACCAGAAGGTCAGATGTTGACGTGGCGGTGTTTGCAGAGGGCCGCGGTGCCGACAGTCGTTGAAGTGGTGTAAACAGGGTATCGAGTTACAAGTTTCGCGCTTATCTTTGGCTGTTGTCAGGAAAGTGTAGTATGTTGGGAACGATGAAGATGAAGATTAAAATTGTGTGGCTACGATGTCTTCATTTTGATCATGGAAACATTCCGATACATTAACCAGTTTATCTGATGTTAACAAATTTTCGAAGTCTTTAAGTTTCCCTAGATAGTATTGATACTTATCGTTGGGCAAAGTAGACAGAATGAAGTTAATGTTTTTTGTTATTTTACTTGCTTCACTATATTTACCACATTCAGTTTTCTGCTTCGAGGTGGCATGCGAGCATCCTTGTAGGTTCATGCTTTTGAAAACAGGGTGAGAAGAAAGGTAATATGGTCTAGTCCACCTCACACGAGAGAGTGAACTTAAATATATAGGCAAATTCTTCTCTTTTCTTACGGCCATAATATGACGGCAAAGCAGACCCATAGAAGAATAAAATCCACAGCTGCATGCATTTTCTGTAGCTGTATTAACTGCAGTCCGTTTCCTCAAAGTGTAAAGACCATTCTCTGCAGTTGAGAATGCTACCTTTTATGACTCTTTATATTCGGTATAGACATGACTTGCAGCAAATTCAGTCAGATTTTTATTAATTTCTATCTGAACTTCATCAAAATTGTCAGTTTTTGCAGGTACTTTTTCAGTCATTGTTATGACACGGTGGTCTCGCTTAACGTTTGTGGACGCACCAGAAATTATTAAGTCTTGAAAAAATTTACATAGAGCACTATACCTGGTAATTACGCTTTTAATTTTCTGATTTGAATTTTCTAATCTGTTTGTAGTCCTGTTTCTAATGATAAAGTTTCTATTTTGTTCATATAGAACCCATTCATTCTTTATACAATGCCAATTCTTATTGTAATAGGTAGTGAAATCCTGAATATTTAAAGACATTAATTTACTATAATTAATGTCATAGGCCTCTTCAGATTCAGAATAGGCCAAATCAGTCAAAGTCTTTAGCACTTTCTTCTTAAGAGCAGAACTTAATTTATCTAGTTTTAATGGGATTTCACGTTTAAACGTACGCAGAGCACGAAAAGGCGTATCTGAATTTTTGCCGAGGGAAACTTCTCTTCAAACACAATTCCATCTGCAAAGTCTTTGTTTCCCACTAAGACTTCAACTTCTGTCCAGGCTCCATTATTTTCTTTAAAAGAATCCAGCATTGCCTCTACACACATTTTGCTTTCAGAGCGAATAATGAACAGAGCAAGAACTTCATTTTCACCATTGCCTTCTACTGCTAATAAAACAAATAGTGGCAATTTGTAATTGCTCAGTTTGTATGTTTCATCAAAAATCAAAAGTTCAGAAAATTTCCCAAACACCGCTTGCATCATAGTATCTTGAAAATACACACTTTCGTTTCTTCTTCATACGCTACGTTTATGACAACCCCTGGTATACACTTCATGGAGTCGAGCATTTTTTCCAAATCTGTCTGTCCTTCTTTTTTCTCATTTTGTTAGAATTTTGTTAATATATTATGTAATGTCTTTAGTATTACAGGTTTTCCTCCTCTCTGCTCCATCAAATGTGCTTGAATTTTTTTTATTGCCTCCTGACTTTATGCTAAGTTCAACATCTTTAATCTCAGCTTCTCTGGAAGATGTCTGAACCTTTCTTCACTAAGTTCGTGATTACAATGTTCCAAAATCGATTCTTTAACGATTAAAAAGCCATCACTAGTGCTTAACTTCAGCTTGAAGTTACATTCAAGCTTCCCAGTTTTCACATTGGGCCTAGTGCCTTTTGCTGCTGATTGTTTATGAATATGTCGCTTTTTACATTCAAAGGACACATACTTGTACAATAACCTTTCACGATGTTTATGAAATTTTTCGTGAAATTTTTCCGACCTCGTTTTCATCAAAACAGCGAAATTTTGATTTTCATATAATTCTTTTGCCTTTTCAAATTCAAAATATGTGGGAAACTTTCTTCCACACTCAAAAGGCAAGAAATTTGTTTTTATCACATCCATCGTACCTCAAGTTATATCAAACGCATAACCCGTGATGCAAACTAAATTAATTAACAAAGAAATCGTATAACAGTAAGCTAATTAGAAATCGCTAATAATCGTCGCTAAAACTGAAAATAACAACTTTTGTGAGGTCAGCGAGTCATAAAAGCTGTGCGCATGTGTACGCCTTACTGTAATCGACGTGAAATGCTTATACAGTGCTGATCGTGCGCATGCGCTAACGTAGGTGGTGCCGATAGCCTCCAGATGCTAATCACACCGTCGCACAGTGGTCCAGTTTCGTATTCTAGCGAGACAAAAATCATAGCGACGAAACTAAAAACAGCAGAGACTTGAAATTTGCACAGCTTAAAGGAAATGGACTTCAGTTGTATCACATGAAATTTCATAACAATCGGTTGGATATTTCTTGATTTGTATTAATTTATTTAATTCGTCCCCATTGTTCTCTATGGAGAGAACTGTTGTAATCTGCGGAAAAGTTAATAATTAGTTGTATAAAACATAAAAAATCTAATAAATTTTACCAAATGAAGGAAATAGCTTTAAAATAAGATTTGTGAAATTTTAGTAAAGTCTGGTAGGTATTTTTTTTTATTTTTAACATTCCAAATATTTGCTATGTTAAGATAGATCTAATGAATAATTGTGCGACAAGTTCAAATGTCTTTCAAAACGATTAAAAAGTGAAAGAATTTCGTTAATATAAATACCATTAAATCTTTTAAAAAATTACTTTTAAGAGTAAAATTGCCCTCAGTTTTCACAAAAATAATATGAGAATTCATGAAATATTCCAAAACATTTTAATAACTAACTTTTAAGCATAATAGATGAAGGTAACGCTTTTCATTGTGTGAATTATGTTTTATATTATTTGTTATTTATGAAAAACTATATTTGGTTAAGTTTTCCTAATTTTATTGTCCTTTTAGCTGTAGCTGGAGACAGCGCTTGAGAGGTTGTTATTGAAGCAAACTAACTGTCTTGAAAATTTCAAATCACGTACTGAACTATTCCAAAATTTTCGCGTTTTCGGTGTTTTTATGTCAACTACTAAATCAGAAATAAATATTGAAATCCATTTAAAGTACTTTTGAAACCATCCAGCGTTTATTTCTTAAAAAGTTAAAATGTATTTTAGATTGAGTATCCGCCCCCTTAAATTCGAAAATTTTTCAATAAAATTTTCTAATTAATGTCGATTGAATTTTTAGCAATTAGCATCTAGGCTAGAACTAGGCTAACTTAGTTTTTAAACAGGTTTTTTTTTTACCCAGATATTTATTTTTGCGTCATTGAAGGAAAAATTGAAAATTCTTCACTGACATAGATGACATTAAAAAATAAAATAAATGAAAAAGTCGGGGTTTATCGGGGCTAATTTTTAGACATTTTATAGAAGATAGAGTGCAGAAATGATTTAAGGTAGTCTCAAGGTGTGAAAAGTTGTGCAATTTTTTAAAATTCACTTTAAACTTGGAAATTTAGTGAAAAAAAGGGTTTTTTAAAATATAGTATAAAAATATGGAAAATAATAAAATGATGTGTTAAAAACGGTTTCATTTACTTGTCCTGGAATCCAACATCATGAAAAATCTAAAATTAGACAGATAAAGAGCAATGTAGAACTTTACAGAACGAAATCCGAGGGCTCACTAAAACGCGACTCAAGTGTTCGAAAGACATTCTTCAACTTTAACCTCCGTAAAGCCTCCTAAGACTACATGTTTATACAAAAAAAATTATGGCTTTCAGGGTTCCAAACGGTTCTCTACCTACCCCCATAGAAAATAAACCCATTTGCGGACCTCGAAATTTCGATTTTTGTCGCGCTACAAACCGAAACTGGACCACTGTGCGTCGCGTCGGTGCGATTAGCCTCTGAGGGAACGTACTACCGGTGGCTCGCATTTGAGTGTTTCATTAGGCGGTGCGTACAACCGTTAGCTCGCATTTCAATGTTTCATTAGGCGGTGCGTACAACCAACAATTTAGTTCGTTTAGAAACTAGAAAAATTTGAAACTAGAAAAATTTCCATATAGTTGAAAATTAAAATAATTTAAATTTAACGTATATTAATTGAAAAAGTAAGATGCAATTTATTTCAACCCAATATTATAAACATAATTTATATAATAAATTCGATAATATAAACATAACAATTCAATAATATAAACATAACTGTTTCTTTATTTCTATGAAATTTTTTAAAACATTTCAAACAAAGTGCTGTAAAAAACATGTAAATTCTTTAATCTTCGCCATTGCTTTTAGAATTTCTTCTTTATCAAAACTGTCTTTCCTGCAATTAAGAGGACCCACCCATTTTCACACTGCAATATTCTATTCTTTCTTTCCAGGGAGTTGAGAACTACGTTCCAGAATCTCAATACAAAGGAAGCGATGCTTCTTATTATACGAAAATGCTAGAGGAGATGGGATTCGAGGTGCTTTATTGCAAAAGTGTAGAGATAAGTGACGTTTTTACTTCGGAGAAGGAATACCGAGGTAATGCCACATTGGCTGTGATATTTATAAAGAGTTGTAAATATCATTTGGAATTCGATAATTCTTCTGCTTAACTTTTCAGAATTAACTTTTGAAATTGTATTCTTCTGCAAAATGCATTGATGTAACACCAGTTCTGAAATTCTTCTAAGCGTCATAACTGAGAAACCAAATAGAACAAAATCAATTGAAAATGTTAGTTAATTAATTAACTTTTCTTTTTTAATATCAGCTTAAGCACAAAGTGTTTCTGTCAAAACTCGTTTCCGAAACATCGTCGCTGTTATATTAGGATGTCGTATGTCGAAAACTACACACAACAAAACATGCGAAATCGTGATGTAACAGATGGAACCACGTGCGACATATGGCATTTTGTGACAGAAAATATGACATATATCGCCAACTGCTGGATTTCTTCATTCTTTTGACAAAAACTACATTTTATTTCACCTTTTCATTTTTTTGTTATTAATGTTTAGAATAAAAAAAATCTTTCCTAGCAGGGTGTAATGGCGCCGTTCAGGCACTGAGCCTTCACTTTTCACGAGAAATAAATACCAAAAATAAAATATGCAAACGTCCATAAAACAGCTCGATTGGTAAACCTGGAGTTTATGGTGCATACCATTTTCTCGTCTATTTTATTTGCCGTCGACAAATACTGTTTAGGATGCGCAGTGAGTTTTTTATAGGTTTCCAGCGCATTTGATGCCTACGGCATCTCAAAACGAGAGATTGATCACGCAATGTCTTCAATATTGCAAGTGTGCACCGGGCAAATTTTTTTAACTTAAGAAAACATCAGCTGCTTCGATTCAGCAAAGCGGGTCCCTCTTAGCTTCGCTTTTCCTTCGAGAAACGAAACACACAGGGAAAGCACGAACACAGGGAAAAAACGACGTCTGAAGACGATGAAACGTAGCAAGGGATCCATTGTTTCTAGAAAAAACATTCCTTGTTCGATATTTGGAAGCCATAATCAGCAACACAGAGAAAGAGAACTAGCAAATTCAATGAACGAAAATCTTCAGAAGAGAAGCGAACGGTTATTGAAAAAATCGTTTGGTAAATGATCAAGAATTCCAAACGAAGTATTATTCAAAGTGAAATTCGTACGCCGACCTATCAAATCGAAGAGAGCAGACAGTGGACCAATGGAAACGAGGCGAAATTAAGGGCATGCGCCGTAGATCGGTAAGCAAATTATTGTGGGAGCATGCGCAAACGACGCCGAAAAAGTTTTCAACTCGTATCCAAAACAAATGTTCTGGCACTCTGTCTCTCTTGGCGACAAACAATTGGCGAGCTTAAGGGAAGCGAAGTGAGTACGCACCCTAAACTTCAGGTTAACCGCGCGATTTTTGTCACCCTGGTTACATCGTTCAGGTACTGCTTATTTTGCGACAATGCCACTGTTTCTCTTTACACCCTGTATTTATGTCAATAAAAGTTTCAATTATGCATGATTGAGAGAAAAACTCTGAAAATCAACTGTCACTAAAACTAAGTTAATGTCAACTTCTGTCTTATTCCAACATAGAAATTTTCGCTAACCAATCAATTATGCCTTGTTTGATTTTCAGAATTCTTCCTTTCAATCTGTGTTCTGAGGAAGTACGTGCCCGCAGAGCAACTGGAGGAATTCCAGAATGATTACATTGAAGCCATTCTCCAAAAGAACGGACGAAACAGCAATGGAATGCCAATTCACAAAGGAACTTTTATCGAGATTGTCGTCAGGAAAAAATAACTGAATTAGAATTTTAAGCCTAAGAATATTACATTTAGTTATTTTTGAACATCAGTTTGTATTTAAAATGTATGCGTCTTACTGATGCAAAGGTCTTAATTTGTGATATTACTTAAAAATTATTATTTATACTATAGGATAAATAAAAGTTTAGATGCCTGCATTATTTTACCAAAAATAAAATTGCTTTGCTTTGTTGACTATTTCTCCTTGCGTAATATAAGTTTCCAAACAAATCCTCTCATCTAATAATAAAGGAGAATGTGTGTGTGTGTTGACGCTCTACAGGACAGACCTCTAGCCCTAGAGCAACGAAATTTGACACGAACTTACTTTGGAGGGTGGGAATGTGCACCTCGGAGCCGCTGTTTTGAAATTTTAATTATAATTTAACTTAATTAAAAATTAATCTAAATTTTGGCGTTTTTCCTTAATAACTTCCGAAAATATTACAGCACTAAAGTTATTTTTACTTTATCTGAAAATTTAAAATTCTATCTTTTCATTGATCTCAATTAAGTTGTCGTACGATTTCTTCTCTAATTTTGATAAATTTTTAAAAATCTTTTTGGCATTATTTACAACAATACTTTTCATTGTTGCAACGCATTTCAAACCGTTTTATTGTTTAAAAAATGTTCAATTGCTTGTTTCTCGTCCATTGTTGAAAGCTAAGAAAATATCTAACTGGCTTTTACTTCTTCTATTTAATCAATCAATTTTTCTATGAAATCTGTCAAGGAAGTCCTCAAGCTAGTAAGTATATGATGAAATAATCCAATTAACTGAAAGATTATCGTTGCTGTGTTTTAATTCTTTTTATCATTGTGTTTTAAGCCAATTAACATGCTGATGGACGTAAAATGTGCCTCGCCAATTTAATGTAGAAATCACATGCGTATTTTACGTTAATGTAGACTAGGAAAAGAACAAGTACAAGGCTACGAGAAGAACAGCGGGTTAAATGTCTAGAACAATTTGACGTTTAAAACTAATTTGTTAAGGGAACTTTGTTAAGGGATTATTTTTGTATTTTTAACTCTTTCACAATTAAATCCTCCCTTATTTCGTCTTTATATATTTGTTAAGGGAACCATGCATATAAAATTATGAATAAGAGATTCAGTTGAAATTTTATTTCCGGCGTTTACCCTATTAGCCCTATTCCGCCTCGAACCGCCCGTTCGACAGAAGCCGGACTCAGGCGGTTTTGGGCGCCTCGGTTGGTTTTTTAGGGGAAATGTAGTTCCTTTCTTTTTTGACAATTGATCGGGCAACCATAGGTGTCGACCTCCTGGAATTTCTGTAAAGAACGTGACGATTCCATTCTGTTTTTGTGAGCGAAAATTCACTCCAGGTTTTGAGGCAATGGAATTCTCACTCTAGACAGGTTTAGAGAGTTAAGCTGGTCGCCGAAGGCGGCTAGTTATTAATAAATTATATTGTCGTTGTTCAAGCAGAAATCACTGAGTCCAAAACTATAGTTTCGAGATGCGGTCAGTTTAAACTTAATTAATTTCGAGTGGTTATGGTCAATAATAAAAATTATTTTACCAATTTCTGGCTCCTACAGTTGAATTACTGATGTTTAGATATAACAAGTTTCTATCAAGAAATAATTAATTTCAAATTCTTATTTACTGCAGAAGTCCATGAAAAGGTTTTTGTGGACTTAGTGACTTCTGTTGAATGACGAAGATTAGTGCATCGAGCACGAGAAAGAAGCGACTCTCATTCTCATACAAAGGGTGACTTTTAATCAACCTACAACTTTTAACTGAAATAACTCTCGAGTCGTTGCAGATAGCACAACAAACATATTTTTATTGAAAAGAACGTTGAAAAGGATTTTAATGCAGAAAGTTTTCAAAGTCAGAACCGTCAGAGGTGATACAATAGCGCCACCTAGTCACAAAGTTGCCAGTTACAAGTTCAAGAATTTTTGCCACGTAAGTACCAATTTTTAACAATAAATATACGATCTTTGGTTGAATATAACACTTTGGCAGACATTTTTAAAATGGGTTGGAATTGATACGAAACAAATTCCTTTTACGCACTCTGCCAATGCATGCATTCGTGGCGCCATCTAGTGAGACCCTGAGAAATTATTTCAGTTAAAAGTGTAGGTTAATTAAAAGTCACCCTGTACGAGTCACAAACAACGAGTGCATGTGTTGAAACAGAGAGGAACGGAAACCATGTTGGGGGGAAATAATACGGTTATAATAAATGTGACTGTGTTTACGTCTGCTAATTACTCAAAATAGACTTGCCTGATGTCACGTGATGCTTACATAGCGTTACCATAATTTTTTGAGTTTTATTCCGGACACACCGGACGTGAGTGTCAAACGTATAGTATACAATTCGAAATGCTGTCTACGACACTCTGAGTTTGAGGAAGTGAAAAAAAAATTATGTCGTCAGAATGCAAAGAATATACAATTATTTTCAGCGTTTGGTAATTCAAAAATATAGTATGCAATACAAAATTATAACAAAACTTCCAAAGTTTTTAATTTTCCCACAGGCCTGTATCATACCTTAAACCCTCTTGGGTAGGCTGGGTCTGCGTTTTTCTAACCCTTTCGCGTTAAATTGTTAAGGAGTTAACAAGTTCGCTGAGTAGACTAGTGTCCCATTTTCTGCCATAGCGCATCTCCTACGCAGGATTTAACCCTTTCGCGTTCATTCGGTTCGTAGTGAAGCTACATATTGAGAACTTTTTTACTGGGCATGGGTGAAATGTAGCTTAATCTTTCATTCACAACTTAAGAGCCAGATATATATGCCAACTTATATAAAAATTCCAGTTCAATATCGTTAGTATTCACAAAGACATCGGCAAGAGATAAATTGCTTTCGATCTCGAAGGGAAACAAAATGATGAGACTCGCACAAATTGATATTTTTAAAAATTGAATCTCCGAAAATAATAGTGGATTTTATGAAGGTTGAATATTCCGAATACTCAAGTGTACTTATAAATTAAATGCACAATTTAAATTGCATTTAGTTGATAACTTATTCGGAGGAAATATAGCCAGTTACCTTTCAGTAGTTTCACTGTGAAACCACAAATTTCTAGAAAATAAAAAAAAATGCTAAATTTTTTTCCTTGACATATTTACGATCAGCTACATGTCTAACACTCATTTTTAAAATAAATTTAGTAATTTTAAAACGAAACATATGGTGAACTGCAAGGGTGAAAAAAGAGGAGGGCACTTTCAGTTTTTCTCATTCTTGTATCTTATTTTGTATCAGATCCTGTAAAATGTATCTGGATGCTGATTTGTACAGCCCGCGAAATATAGCTCTGAAAAGTGCACAGGTGTTCGTCGTGAAGATTCTTCCACAACTGGGCTAGGGCAAAACTGATGGCTATGATGTCGTTCTGGATGTTGGCTGAGGACCTGGTGGGACCACCAAGAATCTCATCCTTCCGCTATTTTCAAGTTCTTCAAGAATATTCACTATGGATACAATTCCCGACATGGTTGCCTTGGCGAAGAAGCAGAATCTTAGTTCACAGATTGAATACAGCGTGGCGAGCATCGAAGATGGTATGGTTTGTACACTTTTTTTTTAATCTTCATTTGTTTACTTTTTGTAAAAATGGGATTCTGTAATCCATTCTTAACTCACTTCCCTACATCGTACAGTTTTGAAATTTTGTATGTTTATGTATATAAGATGGCAATACCTTCTTTTAAGGGGACATACGACTGTTAAACGGAGACAAATTTTGGATTTTAAGAAAACAAAATATTATTCCCCTGTCTTTTCTGAAGAATTTAAAATAACCCGCGTTAAAAAATTCCCATAATTATGAAAAATATGAAGGTAAATGTATCAGTTGTTCAACGTAAACATTGAAAATGGCCATATCTATAAAGCGCTATATCTCAAAACGTGTTTTTTTGATATTACGCTCACAGTATCTCAAGTATTAATGAATACTAGGGGGTTATACCCCCTGCTCGCTCCGCTCCCCAATCCCCAAGAATCACGTTATGATTCTTTTGGGATCACTATGTGATACCAGCTCGCTTCGCTCGCTCGCCAGGCAGTTATGCATTTCTGCTAGCCCTAACTTCATTCCAACAAAATTTTAAACATACCCTATTTTCAATGAAATGTTGTTGAGAGAAGCTTCCCCACATATATTTACACTCACTCCAATTATTATTTAGCCAAGAAATATATATATCGTTTCTCTCTGGGCAGTTATTTATGTGTTAAATCTCAGAAAATTTAAGTTGTCAAGCGATGATATAACCCATTTTACAACCTTTTACCTAAAAAACGACCATTTAAAGTGAAAAGTGGCTTGAAACATGCTCATATTAACTATTCAAAATTGAAACCATAATGATTATGTATTTTTAGCTTTTTAAAATTGATAATATCCTAAGTTTACTCAAGTTACGTTGCTCAGTAAGCTTCCCCACATATATACAGACTCACTCCAATTACAATTTAATCAAGAAAGGTGCAACATTTTTCTCTGGGTTGTCACTTTTAAAACTCAGAAAATGTGAGTTATCGAAAGATGAAACAGCTCATTCCTCAACCTTTTAACTAAAAAGGACATATTAAAGAGACATCCATTCATTTGCCTAATCGAAACTGCGAGACTTAAATTTATTTTGTTCAAATTATTTAACTCAAAAAAAAAAACGTTGTCTTTCAAAAATCAAAATTCGTTGTCTCTGTCTTTCCGCCATTGTAAACAAAACAAACTTGCGAGCCGTTGCCAAACGGCGATTAAGAAATTCGACCCTTTTCTGTCGCTACGTAACAGAATTATATATAGAGATTTTTACATACAATTTTTACTGAATATGTATTGTGTTATGTTCTACAAATTGAACCACAATTTTTATACATATTTTCTCCAAAGAAGTTTTTTCTGTGGGGGGATTAGAAAAATTGAAATTTTAACTATTTTTAACATTTATACATCTAACTACTAACATTTATTCATCTAACTACTAACATTAACACTTATTCATCTATCTAACTGTTGGATAGATATGCAATTAGAAAATATATATAAAAATATTTTTTGGCATAATTTACGAAAATGCTTTTCATTGTGGAAACGAAATTCAATCCGTATTAATTGTTTAAACAAATATTTAATTGCTTGTTTCTCTTTCATTGTTGAAAGCTGAGGTAATATAATTATACAATCATCCGATTGGCTCGTTCAATAATGACGCAGACAAAAGGGGTGGGATTATTTTAAGCTCCTCCCAGCGTTAGAGACATCTCTGGGCTTTTCTAATATATTTTCCTTAAACGTAAACACAAACGAGCATGCTAAAAATGCTATGAGAAAATATAACCATTTTTTATGTAATTTTATATTATATTGAAGGACGCCGAATATGTTTATATAAAGCATATATTCTCGTTGATAACGTTCGTCCAAAATTTGATACGGATCTACAATTATTATGAAAAGAACGGATGACAAATTTCATTCATCTATCTAGTTGCATTATGCATTTATTGGATTCACACACACACAGAAAAATAAAGAAAATACACAACATAAAGTTTAAACAGTTCTACAGTTTTGTTGTTTTAAGGAGGAGTAAAACATTGAAATTCATCAGATTCTTATCTTAATGAAGAATAAGAATAATTAAAAAGAAATTAGGTGTTATTTATATTGCATTCAAGGGAGAAAGACACTGGGAAAAATACAGGAGAGCATTATTTAAAGAAACGTCTTTTTTTATAGATTAGTTTAGTTTAGTTATATTATAACGTCCCGTTTTTAAACAACACGAGGACTATTTTGGGACGGACCTCGCCATTTTGTACAGTGCTCAGATGACGAGGACGACACCTGAGCCTTCACCCCTCTCCACACCAAAGAGAGAATGTATGGCATCCAACGTATGATTAAACGTGCGATAGGCTTTTCTATAGAATACTTCTGTTGAATGAAAAACCATTAATGAAAGTTAAACTAGGCCTTTGTAATTTTACATATCAAATGTGTAAATCAGAAGAAATATAAGTTACATTTGCCGCCCAAAATGAATACTTTCAAGCCCTCTCTAATATAACAGTTTGAAAAGGAGTTATAAAAACATTTCAAAACTTAAACTTAATTAAAAAAATTATGAGAAAGGATTGATTACTTTATGTTACGGTTTCTTATGCTTCATAGCGCAAAATTTTTTATGTTGTTTTCGAATAATTGAAAAATTGTTCCTAAAATATAAATTATTTGAGCATATTCTCTAGAAAATCATTTGTTGAAAATGTCTAAAAGTTCTCTAGAAAATAATTTGTAGAAAATGTCCATAAAAGTTTAAAACAATTAAATTATAATATTTTTAGTTTTCATTTTTAAAGTTAGAAAATTATGCAGAAAATCCAGTATTGAGAAAAAGTATTTTTAGCTTATATTTCAATACACTTTTTTTCAATTAATATATTTATTGTCTTAAAATTTAGCAATTTTATAGCTTATATTATTATCTGAGTTTTTTCTCTGTTTTCTTTCGGCTTTACTTCATTAGTTTTCCTTCAGTTTTATATCAAACTTTCTTCTACGAAATACGGGTACAATTTCTACTTTAGCTTTATTTGCATGAATCCTATTACGAATCAGTTTCTACCGATCCTTTTTCAAATGGGAATAAAAAGTAAATATTGCCACAAAGATGCGAAAAATTGCAGAACACATTTTAGCAACAACATAAATTTATTAGCTCAAAATAATTCGTAACAGGAGCGAAAAGAGAACTCCCTCACAACTTGTGCATCTCAATATTTATACATTTGTGGAATATTCCAGAATAGTTCATCTAGAATTGTGAAAAAAAGATGTAGAATTCCCACAGCATAATTAAACACAGAATTTATTTGAATTAAAAAAATTGTATGATAAGCGTTTTGAGGGTAAAGTATGTATGCAACTTAATGTCCCCTTAGTGGAGCCAACGAACCGCTAAAGGTTAATAATGAGCAACAAAACAAATAGAAAGGATCTCAGTAAAATCCTGCCTAAATTATTTGAATAAAAAATTGTATGATAAGCGTTTTGAGGGTAAAGTATGCATGCAACTTAATGTGCCCTTAGTGGAGCCAACGGAGCGCTAAAGGGTAACAATCAACGCTCTACTATCTGGGTATGGTGACAGCTGATATATTTTCTTTCTGTGCCAGTATTATATATTTTTTTAAAATACAGCTGATATCGCTAATTCGGATCATCTGTTGACTGAGGGAGCCGCTTATTTAGGACTAATCTCAAAGAATGGGAGCCAAAATAGAAAACTATCGCACAATATAAACATTTATGAAGACAATATCCAGTTTAGTTTTGACAATAACCAAATATATTTCAATATAAATTCTTAAGGTCATCCTAAACGGATGTTACTATGTGGTCGGAGGTTATATTTCCGTACTTTTAGACATCATGTTGAACATTATTAGTCAGCCATTTTTATCTGCCATTGGAAGAAAGTAAGGCAAGTTTAGTTTGCTGATACCAATGAACCGCTTCACACATATAACGGAGGAATAAACTTCTTTATTTTTTGATGGATTTATAGCCTTGGCAAGATGAAAAGATTTTATACTTTCAAGTAAAATTTCTTTTCTGGATAAAATTGAAAGCAGACCATTTAACCCTTAATAGAATAGAAGAATAGTTTTCTGTACTATCTTAATTAGATGACCCTTTCTGTTTTGGTTGTGCTTTATCGCATTGATTCAACGACGTGCCCTTGAGATGTTAAATGGTCATGGAATCGAAATCTAACGTTTAAGAATGGATTAATTCTAGCTTATAAGTGTAAAAATGACATAATTCGATGCTTGAGTGGAGCTCGGACAAAACTGTTAAGGGGTTAACACGCCCGCTGAGTAGACTAGTGTCCCATTATCGAGCATCGCGCGTCTCCTACACGGAATGCAACCCTCTCGCATTCATTGGTTTCGCAGTGAAAACACATTTTTTTCTGCGCATGGGAGAAACCTAGCGTAATTTTTCATTCATAACTTAAGAGCCAGATATATAGGCCAACTTATATAAAAATTCCAGTTCAATACCGTTGAGATTTAGAAAGATATCGGCATTGCAAGAGCTACATTGCTTTTGCTCTCCAATAAAAACAAAATGATGAGGGTTCTTGCGCAAATTGATATTTTTTTTAAAATTGAATCTTCGAAAATAATATTGGATTTAATGAACTTAGAATATCCTGAATTCTCAGGTATATTTATAAATTAAATACATAATTTCAATCGCATTTCCATGATAATTTATTGGGAAAAAAAGTAGCCCTTTAACCGTTTATTGGTTTCACTGTAAAACCACCAAATTTCTTAAAAATATTTTTTTTCCTTTTACATATTTATGATCAGCTATATGTCTAATACTCATTTTTTGAAAAAAATTTAGTAATTTTCAGAACGAAACATGTAGTGAACTTGAAAGTGTTAACTCCGTGAGGAATGGCCATTAGGGGAAGGTGGTGTACCTTGGACATAAGTGTACCTTGAACCTATGCCGATTTTAGCGCCATCTGTATAGATGTATAGAAAATGTTATATGTATTTTGTACACTTGCCACCAGAGGTCACGGTGTACCTGAACTTATTTGTCAAGGTGCTTATTTGAATGAATGAATCCTGAAAAAGGAAATTGACCCATCAAAAGTAATTTTTTTCCTGTTGAATTTTGTGTTAATAGTTCCTAAACATACATAAATTACTTCATAGTAAAATGCCTAACTTATAAAGCACAGTTTTAGCTATAATAACATGTGTTAGAAATTATGTTAAGTCTAACCTCAATTTAGTAGTTAGCCATTTTCCATGAAATGGCCAAGTGGTGTACCTTGGACCATGCCCAAGTGGTGTACCTTGGTGCATGACCACTACATGGTCTACTACTTATGTTGTGGAAAAATGTGATGTAATGTGGAAGTTACCACATCCCGTGTTGACTGGAGGATCTGAAAGGCAGCTTCGGAAATTAACATTTGGAAATGACTTGTCTAATTACAATGTTGGTTAAGCCTACTCGTAGGAATGAAACTGTTGCTGTAATAATTTTATATTCGGTCTAATCTAAGACCTCATTAAGTAAAATTGCTCATTAACATTTTTCTGTAGCTAAAATACCAATAAATGTTTATGTTCAAACTATTCGGTTAGATTTTTTAAATCTAGAAATAGCTGGTCCAAGGTACACTACCCATGGTGTACCTTGGTCCTATTTGCACTTTTTTTTAAAATTGTAAATAATGCACTGAAATACTTTTTAAAAAATCTCCAAAAAATATATGTTGTGTATAAAGGCCTAAAATATGATAAAAAAAATTGTTTTGTTACCTTTCTTTTAGTAATTATCCAATTAAAAATTAAAAAGTAAAAATGGGACCTAGGTACACCACCTTCCCCTACAGAAAGGACTCAAGCTGCGTTTACGCTGGAGTTGCAAACATATGTTGACGACAAATGTGATGTTTCGAAAACCGTCGTTATACCGTTTATACCGTCGAGACCTCGTGTTGTCAACAGATGTGGAATATTTAGAACACAAATTTAAGACTGCGTTTTGGTCTGCTACTGACGGATGTGGGGATGAGAGTGGACACTGAGGCCAACTCTCACATCCTCAATTCGAGCATTAGTTCTCAAATTTTGTTCCTCCAAATGCAGACAAAGCAGCTTTAGAGCAAGCATACGTTTCAAACATACCCTTCTGCTAAACCTAAACACAGATTTTGCTTTCCAACCAGAGTCGATAAAGCTCAAAGGACTGCGACATTTGTCGTCGACAAAAGTTGCAGTGTTTTCATGTGTTGCAAACACTCCCTCTACGCATTGGGCCCGGGGGGTCCCTCAAGCTTACCTTCGTTTACTCTCAGCGACAGTTTGCCCTAATTGCTTGCCTATTAGACTTAGCTGCTGTCACACGGAGAGCTATCGTGCGCTGTTATCCTCAGCGTGAGCACAAAGCCACTCAGCAGAAAAGTTCGTAGCACGTGACCGGTCAGACAAGAGGACTGAAATCGTGGGTTGTATTCGACCGGCTTGAAAATGCACACGATGGTGACAAAAAATCGCCAGCAGGGGAAATTCAAAGCTATCGGGTGTGACTTTGACAGTGACGTAGTACGCTTTTCCCGAATACCGAAATCCTGTCTGACTGGTTGTCTCAATGCGTCACGTGCTAAAAACTTTTCTGCTGAGTGGCATTGTGCTCGCGCTCAAGATAACAGTGCACGATAACTCTTCGTGTGACAGCAGCTTTAGGGGGCACCTCAGGTGTGGGGATGAGTACCTACCGTGTAAGCAAGCAGAGTCTCGCTTCCCTGTGGACTATAGTAATGGTGGTGTGGCTCTTACGACCCATCCCCGATGACTGGTCGTACCCTCTTAAAAGGTGGGTGGGTTCATTGGCTGCTCGTAATGGGGGCTTTTTTGTGTCGACCACGGTGTCGGTATTTTCTGTCGCGGCGGCTGGTCTTTCAGAAGTACTGGGTTGCCTAGGCAAGATCGGGGTTTTTCTTTGAGATTATAGCATCCCTGTGGTTTGATGTGCACGATATAATGAATAAAAATAAAATAAACATGTTAGGGTGTGATCATTAATGTTGAATTTACTTTTTTCCTCAGAAATACTTACGTAGGTAATAATAATATTTAAAAATATTTTTGAAATGCACCAATTCAACAATGTTTACAAGTTGCTTAGTTGAAATACTTTTAGTAATATTTTAAAATATTTTTCGAAATGTACCAAATCATTGCAAGTTGTTAGTTGAAGTATTTATAATTACGCAGAAAAATATTTTCTATAAGCAATATAAACCTGGTAATACTATTTTAAGCATTTCTAGCATATAATTTAATGTTCAAATGTTTATTTTATTTAAAATTAAAATTATTCAAAGTGAAAAACGGATTGAAAAGAAGTCGCCGAATATCAACGTTGATAGCGTCTTATTCTATTCTATGACAACTGTTCTATTCTATTCTGTAACCTTGAGAGCTTGCTTTTATACCTTTTCAACAGGAAGTGACATCATTACGTAGGACTTGACGTAATATCTAGACGGCTTATGAAGTTACTGGCTGCTTTTAGAGATAGGACCACAGTTCAGGATTTTTCTAGAAGATTCCTTTTGTCGCCAAAGTCGCCAATCTCTCCAAATCTCTAGCCAAGATTAACATGTCAGGGAAACAATTTCGTAGCAGTATACAGTTATCATTTCAAGCAGCATTTTTCTTGCAATCGCGTCAAGTAATACTTCTCTCAGAAGTGTGTGTTTGATTGCGGAAAGTAAAGAACCAGTGTGCGCTGAGAGTATGAATTCTTTTCATTCATAATTTGACCAGAAACGGTCAATGGACACATACATGTTGCCATTATTTTCTTTCTATTTGACTATTTTTATCTTTCCATTATATTGTTACTTACTGAATTGTCAACAATGTAAAATGAACAAGTCGTAATAAAAAAAATGAATTTTTTTTCATTTTTAAACCTTTGCCCTTGAAAAGGTTAGTCTTTCTTTTTCTGTGTAATTATTGAAGTCGTATGTTGATCTTTTTTTTAAAATGAGTGTGTGTTATTGAAACCTAATCTTAAGGAACGTGAGTCACATTTTCTTAATTTATAGAATGCCTTCAAATTAGGTAATTAATTTCACGTTGTCCTTGAACAGTTTCATCAAAGGCTTGCAAACTTCTGGCATAAACAATGATATTGCACTTTTCGATATTTTCAACAAATATTAAGATTAATGTAAGAATCTCCACTTGCTAAAAAGTGCAACGTAACTCCAACTTTACTTTCATCTGAATAGCTGCTCTGAGATTGGTATCCGAATTTTGGTTACAATTCCCGATTTCCCAATTTTATGCCCTATCATCACAATCAAATAGAGTCGTCAAAATGTGTGGAATTTCCTCACATCATCATTAAAGTGAGTAAGAATGGAACCATGTTTTAATATTTTCCCCTCTAAATAACTTCTCGACTTATAAAAGATCACCTCCTGATGACGATCTTCCATAAACTTAGCATAGTGAAAATTTAAATCAGGTTCAATGCCACGACAACTTTTTTTGAAAAATTCGTTGACTCTTAAAAAATTAAAAATGTACACCAATTTTCTCTCACCAAAATTAAGTCTCGGTTAACAGAGACTTCAGTTGACAGAAGACTTGATAATCGAGATTCTATTGCATTCAGAATCGCAGCTGGCAATTCTCAAAAAGTTCTTAAAACTTCCATTTGATCTTACGTTTAATCTGTAGAGTCCGGTACGGTTTCGCTCTCTGCCACTTCGTTTCGCCAACTGTTAATCGCCAAGAGATGCACTCCTCCACGCATATTTACGGATCCTACATAGTAGGGAATGAGGTAGCTTCTCATTGGCTCTCAGCGTCACGTGACTTGGTTTGCTTCTGAATGATGCGATAGCATCGCGCATAGATGGGATTTTAATTATTATTTTGTCTTCATGGAGAGGTCAAAACTACTTTCTAATTATGATTATTTAGATGCATTTCTAGAAAATGATGGATACATTTTTAAAATAAAACTAGCTACGTGACCCGGCGTTGCACGGGCTTTCTCGAATAATGCGTCATTCCTTGACGGAGAGAAAAAGTGAGGTCATGTGACACATGCCCAACATTCTCTCCTAAATAAATAAGGAGAAAAGAGCGGTTCAATCATTCCGTCCGCGTAAAGGCTTCAAAATATACTTTTAAAAAATCGCAAAAATAATCTTTTTTTGTAAAATTACGATTCCGGAATTATTTTTTGGTCTAACTTTAGTACGTAAGGAATGAGATAACCCAGCGTTGATCGGAATCCGTATTTTTTCATATACCCGCCTCCAGTTTATATACACATGAAGCAAGATGCACTGAGTACATGAAATCTAAAAGTGAAACCTCATAGAAAACAATAGTTTTAGTAAAAACCCTATATGAGCGATTTAATTTTCCCTGTTTCTTTATATCAATTACCAAAACCCACACAAAACTCTATCCACATTGACTCGTTGCATTGTTCAGGTTTCCATATTGCAACAATACATTTTTTTTATTTCTGTCAGCGTCACTTTTTTATTGTTATTGTAACAATGTTTCTTGAAATAAACGACTTCAACAATAAAATAAATTTTGAATTGCGCTGTAACAATGAAAAGTATTGTTATAAAGTATCCGAAACAATGAAAAGTATTGTTGTGAATTAGTTTTTAATTAATATCTTTTTCACTAATTATAATTTCGATATTTAAATGGCCGAAATGGATTCCTTGAATTATTCCCCATCTTTTGGTACTTTCCGCGCGCTTCTCCGTTCGGCGGTTCGTGAGAAGATAAAAGGACACACATACATACGTTTGTTTACCTTCGAATTTTAATAGGATAGACTAATGAAGGACGAAACTTCAGCATTGGTAAGTAAAGTTTGGTTTCACGACGTCATTTAGAAGCCAAGTCACGTGACTCTGGAAACCAATCAGAAGCGATCTCATTCCCTACTATGTAGGATCCGTAAATATGCCTCCTCCACTGTCAAGCTGATTTGTTTTGGGTGCCCAGCGGTCTTTTGACGCGAAAACGTCTTTCCGCTCGTTACACTGATAGTCGGCCAAACTTTTTTCTGTGACAAAACACCGTCAGATTTGAATCGCTAATAATGCATAAAGAATTGTTGACCCCACAACGGATAGATCATATCTGTAAGAGTTTGTCGCATAGTATTTGTTTTGCCTGTGACGTCATCGTACCAGTGTAGGCGCATGCGCGTGATTGTTTTGAATCAGCTTTATGTAAGGTTATATATAAGTGTAGCGTGGAAGCGCGTTTAGCTAGAAGGTTTATTCTGATGTTATTTTAAAGAGCTTGAGGAGTATTACTAGGACCCAAAGTGAGACAATAAAAATGTTTATCAGAATATAAGTAAAAATCGGTATTAAATTGAAAATTTCAAACTCCGTATGTTTTTTGATTATAACGTGCAGAGTTCTTCTTCGAATTGTGCGAAACTTGCAGAATACTTCACAATACGTAAAAAAAACTTTGCATTAAAATGTGAATTCAAACAGTTGAATATTACGGGAAATATGAGCATTTGTAGTAAATAATGTTTTACTGCGCATACGCGAAATGTAGCTCTATATACTGTCAACAGATGGCATCATCAATAGCTACTCTAAATAAAACATAAGAAAGGCACAGTTCGGGTCCGAGCTGTAGAGTTTTCGTGAAAACGTCGGGATAAAATCATAAAACAAGTGTTTCGTATTAATATGTAATT
>BGPR01007541.1:24895-46812 GCA_013235015.1 Araneus ventricosus
TCTGTAAAAATGTTCGGCAACAGTATCTAGCAATTACCAAACTTGCACATGAGACATTTGATGGGGTTCTTCACTTATCTGTGTTAACGCGCTTTCTCAATATTTTTTCGAAACTTAAGTACAGAAACAAACTGAATGTCGAAAGTGACTTGAGGCTGAAACTGTCAAGTTTTTACCCAGATATTGACTCTCTTGTGGTGGCAAACAATATCAAAAATCGCATTGAGCTTTTGCCATTTTGAATCTTGACTGCTTAATTTTGATTTTTCTTACACTGTGACAGCTAACTAACAACAATAAAATTTTTTGCTTTACAAAAAAATATAATTTTAATCCTTTTACAGTAAGCTTTACTAATTACTGACATACACGAGCGTATAATATATATTATATGTGTTTATATATGTGTATTATATGTATTTGTATTTTTTTACTTGTATATTAGTAGGCCTCAAAACAATTTTTACACAATAGGTGGTTCGCACAACCCAAAAGATTGGGAATCGCTGGGCTAGGCTATAAACTAAGGAATTACAATACAAGTACATAAATGAACAGTCCAAAGAGTAATACTAACGAGAAAGCAGTGCTTATCCAAACATAATAATACTGTAGAGGGACGAGACTCATGTTTATATGGAATGCCGCTGTTTAAGAATCAATTCAATTTCAGGAACCATTTTTATTAGATGGCTAAGTTCCACGACACAGTATATTAAAAGGTACAAGACACAAGACAAGACAGAGAACAACATCACGAGACAAGTACACAGTCAAGAAGAGAGAGAGGCATCATGGGAAAAACCCGGATGGTTCCAGTAGCGCCACTTACCATAAAAAGGAGAAGGCAGTGAATTGTAACCGCTACAATACATTACTTGAATTAACTTAGGAAGAAAACTCGGTGGAACTACAGAATTACGTTCAAAAACAAGGGACTCTTTTAAACTATGCGTAGTAGCCAATTCTCATGGACTTTAACAGTTCGGTCATGTGCAGAAGGGTGTGTTACGAAATTTCTAGAATTTCCACAAATTTGCGCAACAGATTGGTTAAAAAAATGATGGGATTCTGTTTTACCTAGTGTTCCCCTAGTAATAAACTAAAAAGAAATATAATCATAAACATATGAGCAAAAACATATAAAAAAATTTAAACATTATGCTTAGTGGTAATTTCTGAAGCATTCTTCAACCCCAAAAGCTGGTTTCTCTTCTCAAAATGGGCAGAAATAATACGTTTCTCGTCGTTTTTCAGCCTCGGTACAAATTCTGCATGGCTTTGCCGGAAGCTATTTTTTTCTCGGTAGGCTCTGTAAATAATGAAGTTCTTGGCAGTAGCGGCGATTGGGAGTTATAAGTAGAGGGGAGGGGCAAAACATTTATAGAGAACCAAAATTACCGGGAAATATAGACAACAAAATTTGAAAAATTAGGTACAAAAATTGCTAACTTTTCTGGACGTTTTTGCTTTTTTGATAATTCCTAGTTCTAGGCGGCTAAAATGAAACGAAAATTTAATTCTTCCCACAAAAAGTAGGGGGCGACTCGCCGCCAATGGTTCTTGGCATTTAATTTCCTTCGGGATCGCCAGAACCTTTTCTTCAACTACTCATATCTATAATCTTTCAACTGAGGCGGAAAGAATAAGACTGTACACTGCTCACACAGGTCAGCGGTTATTTCAAAATGAATGTGAAGCAATGAGAAAGTATTTGATTTCTTTTTATTAAACAAGAACATTAGAAAAGCAAACGACAAGTCAAAGAAAGTTGTTCGATTATGCGAACTCAATTATCTTGATTGAGAAGATGGCCTGCACCTCATTTTACTTGATATCGGATAAACTCCAGAGTAGGAAGGGAAAACATTTTTTTTTTCGGTTAACCGGTTATTTTTTAAAATCAAATAACCGTGTAGAAAAAACCGGATCTGAAGATAGGATCGATTTTAGGTTCGATTAGACTGAAATTTACCAAGTTATAAAGCTTTGAATTTCATCATCATAAGCCAGTCACCCACAACCGCTTCCTCAAGGCGTCTGCTGGTTGGCGGATTACTGAAAGCGTCATTATGAACAGATAAATATTGGCCAATGGATTGATTTCCTGTAAAAACAATATTTATAAAAAAATTTGTCAACAAACGGCGTTTATTTTTTTTATAAAAAAAACGAAAACCGGGTTATATTGAGAGGTTATAACCGCCAGATGAAACCGGAGGTGAAAAAACCTGAATAACCGAAAACCGGGTTATTTTGAGCGGTTAGAACCGTCAGATGAAACCGGAGGTGAAAAAACCTGAATAACCGAAAACCGTTGTTTTTGCAATAACCGTCATCCCTACTCCAGAGCTCACAAACACATTTACCTTGCGCAAAAGTGAAGAAATTACCATTATAGAAATTACCATTTGCAAAAGTGAAGAAATAAAAGAATATATACATGAGAAGCGCCAACATAGCCCTGCCTACTCCATTTCACTTTAATTTGTAACAGTTGCATGTCAATTTGGACCAGAGTGCCACACTTCGACTGTCCAGTAAGGTGTATAGTCAAATCCATCCCCTAGACCGGTGGTTCCAAACTTTTTTCACCCGCGTACCCCTTGATTAGTCTTTTTATTTCCTGAATACCCCCTATTGTCATATTCCTCCCCCAAACCATCCCTCAGCAAAAAAAGTTTTTGTCGTAAATTTACGTTCCTCCATAGTGGTCTAATGGGGAGTTGGGAAAGGAAAAAATTATGACGCTTTTCGTGGTAAAGTTAAAAGCTTATAGCTCCGCAACCAAATAGCATAGAGAGTGGGTTTCATTTAGCAGAGAAAAGTGGACATTGAAGATTGCAAAAATAATTTTAGAATTTGGAATTACGGTTTAGTCACAGTCGAGTTACAAAGTTGGTGAAAATCACGAAGAATTTTGATGACGTCACAGCGACCGATGCGCGCGCACGCAGTTATCAGGCTAGCTTCCCGCGCTTTCTCATGCCTAACTGTCTGGCGGCCTCAATCGCTTGCTGCAGTCGAGCGGTATATTAATTGGATTTTCCAAATTTTGTTTCTTACGTTTGTTATTTCTCGTACCATCGTCCGATTTTACGTAAGATTGTTACTAACAGAAATTGTATCCAATATTAATAACGTGAACAAATATATTACATTTGAAAACAATTTTTTTCGCGAAAAAAAACCCCAACCAAAATCACGAACCAGTCACAAAGAGTTGCTTCAGTCACATAGAGCTACTTTAGTCAAATAGAGCTACTTTAGTCACAGTTGAGTAAGGTAAGTAAGTTTACGCCCCTCAATCCCAGAGACCGTTTCGCAGAGACAGCCTTCCGTCGATGTTTTTTAATAATACAGTATAACCCTGCTAATACGAACTAATTGGGACCGGTGCCTGTTCGGATTACAAAAAATTCGGATTACCCGAAATTCCGAAACAAACAAAAGCGAAATTCTTCCGCTTATTAAATGTATCCCAGGCTGTGAAGACGCAACTGAACACAATGTAACTGAGTGGTTGTCTTGTGATACTGAAGCCAATCAGTTATATACAGATGAAGAATTCATCTCTTTAGTTCAGAATAAGCCACAAGATGACTCTGATCTAGAAGAAACTGATGAGCCAGAGAATGTTCTCCTTTCCCATTCTGAACCTGCAAATGCGCTAGAAATAGCACTGCGATATGTAGAGTAGAGTGAAAATGCGACATCAACTTACATTATGTTTATTGGACGTTGGCATAATATTGCTTCCACGTCGAGAATAACATCACTTCGTCAGACAAATCTCACAAATTTCTTCACTCCAAAAGGTCGTTAATATAAATGTGTTTGTGATGTGTTAATGTAATGTGTTTTTATTAAATGTAAATGTGATCCTTGAATTATTGCATTGGTCAAATAGAGCTACTTTAGTCACAGTTGAGTAAGGTGAGTAAGATAAGGTAAGTCGTACAATGACAAAGAAACCGAAATACAATTTGAACGCCATTTTTTTCAACCGATTGAAACGAAAACTGGGCACGGATTTACAATTATTGTTAGCAGACCTCATACGAATTTTTATTTATGTAAGTAAATTTAAGTAACGGTTTAGAAGTTATCGTCTTCACAAGTATGCGATTATACAGACCGACAGACAGTCAACCTTCCGACGGATTTGGTCCAAACTTTGATACTGACCTACATTTTTGATGATAAAACTGTGTACAAATTTTATCTACCTAGTTATTTAACTTTTTGAGTTATCGTGTTCACATGACTTCGGACATACAGACAGACAGACTTCCCATTGACGAATTTTGTCCAAAATTTGGTAGAAACCTACAAATAATGTGTAAAGACCACATACCAAATTCCATCCCTTTATCTCTAATAGTTTTCGAGTTATCGTGTTCACAGACAGACAGGCATAATTCCAAAATTGTGCTTTTCGGACTCGGGAGAGGTCTAAAACGTGAGGATTCATCAAAATCCCGAGTTCGAATTTTTTGACGATTACAATACTTTCTCTTTGTATACTTCGTATACGAGAAAGTAAATATAAAAGAAACGCTGCAAAAAGCTGCTCCCCCTTCCTTATCTAAATATTTTATCGGAATTTCGAATAATTCAACCAGCAGAAACGTTTTTCAGTGCGAATGCCTCTCTTCTCCCGAGCGGCGTTGACAGACGTAGGAGTTAGTAGAAGTTACTCACCGGGCCAGAGGTTGCTATGGGCTGAGTGATCCACCCCCCGCACCCAAGCGGGGAAGGAGGTGGTCTGGATCGCCTCCTCGGCGGGGTGGCGGCCGGCAGGACGGAGGAGAACTCTCTCCACTGGAAGAAGAAAAATTTGCGAATTTCAGTTACATCATACTGACTAAAATGGAGCAAAGAAACAATAAACAGGGTGACGCGAAAGTGAAGGTTAGGTAAGGCATACAGAAACGGGTCATTTTTACCTTAAACGCTTTGCCAGTGAATTGAGTAAAAGAAAAGGATGCGCCAGGTAAAGTATACGTCACATGCAACAAAAGCAGCATGTAAATACCCGAGCAAACCAGCGGGAGTGGTCTCCCTAAACCTTCTCGTATACTCCCAACACATGAGCAGAAAAGATTAGCTAAAAGGCAGTAAAACGAATAAGCGTTCTTAACGCAGTGGAGAAAAAAGTTTGGGAATCGGAAGCTTGGAGGTGGAAGGCGTGGGTAGAAGCGGAAAGGATTAGCGCAAGTGAATCGCGCAGTATAACGGCCTCGCGTCATTGTGTGATGAGAAGAGACAAATAGGCGATTTGAACAACTTTTTTTCGACCGATTGAAACGAAAATTGGGCACGGATCTACAATTAATGTCAGCAGGCCTCATGCCAATTTTTATTTATCAAAGCCGTAGGGTTTACGAGACGTATGCGATTACACAGACCGACAGACAGCCAACCCTTTGACGGATTTGGCCCAAAATTTTATACGGACCTACATTCCTGATGATAAAATTGTGCACAAAATTTTATCCATCTAGCTATTCAAGGTTTTGAGTTATAGTGTTCACATGACCGCGTACAGACTTCCCGTAGACGGATTTTGTCCACAATTTGATAGAAACCTACAAATTATATGTCAACATATCACATACCAAATTTCATCCCCGTAGCTCTAATATTTTTTGAGTTGTCGTGTTCACAGACAAACAGACATAATTCGAAAATTGTGTTTTTTGAACTCAGGGAGGTCTAAAACGTGGAGATTCGTCAAAATCTCGAGTTCGTATTTTTTGACGATTACAATACTTTTTCTTTGTATACTTCGTATGCGAGAAAGTAAAAAGTGACATGACTAAAGGACTCAGGACTGCACGTTTTTATAGGGCTGTAAACGTTTTGGGCAAGATTTTACCACCATCTTGAAGACATATCTCGGTTGCTTGGCGATTTAATCTCGGTGGCCGCTTTCACGTGCAAGTACCAAATGGTTTTTGTGCGATAATATGCTCCTAAGTTATTGCAGGAAAACATTAAAATTTCGATTCATTTTTAATTGTAAATCTAATTTAAATTTTGCAGACCCTTTCTTAGTGAGCACCTACTGCCCAAGAAGTAACCACGTTCCACATTTGGTAGCTCTATGTCTAACGGATTGCCATGTTGAGCGTTTTGAACGATATTTGATCGATCATCCCTATAAACATTCTCATGTTAACCCTTTCGCGTTCATTGATTACTTTCTCGTATACGAAGTATACAAAGAGAAAGTATTCGAACTCGAGATTTTGACGAATCTCCACGTTTTAGACCTCCCTGAGTCCGAAAAACATAATTTTGGAATTATGTCTGTCTGTGTGTCTGTATGTCTGTGAACACGATAACTCGAAAACTATTAGAGCTAAGGGGATGAAATTTGGTATGTGGTCTTTAAACATAATTTGTAGGTTTCTATCACATTTTGAACAAAATCCGTCTACGGGAAGTCTGTCTGTCTGTGCGCGGTCATGCGAACACTATAACTCAAAAGCTTGAATAGCTAGATGGATAAAATTTGGTACACAGTTTTATCATCATGAATGTAGGTCCGTATAAAATTTTGGGCCTAATCCGTCAAAGGGTTCACTGTCTGTCGGTCCGTATAATTTACTTTTGAAGAGAATCCGTTATCTCCACGCGCATGCATACTGGTAGAACTGAGAGGAATTTCATTGCGGAGTAGCGAATTACGTCAGTTTGTCCTTGAGCCGGTAAGAGAGGAAAATCGTTACGCATCTCTTTGAATTTCATTCTTTGCCTAGATATTTTTCAATCACCATAATGAAAAACCTTCTGATAGTCATTGGATTCTGGGTAACAATAGGTTCGAATATTTTTATCCACGCGGGGGAAGGGGAAACGGCACCTTTTTGGGGAGGTATACGAGAAAGTTTAGGGAAGAACACTCCTGCTGGTTTTGCAGTGAAACCACACAATGAGCAAATTTTTATTGAGTATGGACGAAGCGTAGCGTGATTTTTCTTTCATAACTTTACCCCTTGTTGGTCGGCGTCGCATGGCATGCGACGAAGAGAAAAATTGCATCGTTGAAAGTGAATCCGTCGCTACTTACACGCCTCGTTACTTTTTGTATTTCTGAATATTGCTAAGAAATGGCGTTAATAGTCCTACTTTCTTCCTGTTTTCGAGGTGAGATTTCCCGCCTTGAATGGAAAACAATCATTTTGTCGGAGATTCGAAAAACAAATCCGACAAAGAAGGGGTTAACAACATATGAGGCATGTATCACTTTGGACGGCAAGTCCTTGGAACACTTGAAAGTACTCCAAAGGTTTGTTTTGATCAGTGGCGGCAATTGGGTTCATGAAGAAGAAGAGGGGCAAAACATTTATAGACATCTAAAAGTACCCGGGAGTATAGGGGTAGACAACAAAATTTAAAAATTTAGCTACGAACTTAGCTAATTTTACAGGACACTATTGCTTTTTAACAATTCTTAATTTTAGGCAGCTAAAAGGAAATTTCAGCAAACCTAGGGGGCGATTGCTTCTCCTCGCCCCCCGAGAAGCCGCCACTGGTTTTGATACTGCGTCCCACCTGCCATTGTACCTGGGGCCACTCTGGCCTAGTGGTAAGGTTTGTTTGTTTGTTGTGGCTTTAGCTTAGTATAGCCATATTAGGCTATACTAAGCCAAAAACTAGGAGGTGATTGCTTCCCCCCCCCCCACCCGAGAAACCGCCACTAGTTTTGATACTGCCTCCCACTTGGGAGCTGGGCCGCTCTGGCCTAGAGGTAAGGTTTGTTTGTTTGTTGCGGGTTTTATGGCAAAACAGCCAGATTAAGCTATACTAAGCCAAAAACTAGGGGACGATTGCTTCTTCTGGCCCCCCTCCCGAGAAGCCGCCACTGGTTTTGAAACTGCGTCCCACTTTCCATTGTACCTGGGGCCTCTCTGGCCTAGTGGTAAGGTTTGTTTGTTGCGAGTTTTATGGCAAAACAGCCATATTAGGCTATACTAAGCCAAAAACTAGGGGACTACTGCTTCTTCTGGCCTCCCGCCCGAGAAGCCGCCACTGGTTTTGATACTGCGTCCCACCTGCCATTGTACCTGGGGCCGCTCTGGCCTAGTGGTAAGGTTTGTTTGTTGCGGATTTTATGGCACAACAGTCATATTAGGTTATACTGCGCCAGACCTTAGTGGTAAGGTTTCGGCTGGGCCGGAGAGTTCCAGGTGCGAAACCAGATTCCACTAAAGAACCACCTGGTGCAGACTAAACCAGATGAAGTGGGCCAAACGAGAGGTGTTGTCCTCGTCATCTGATCGCTGTTCCAACTGCCGTCCAAGCCCACATGTTGCGTCAAAGCGGGACATTAATATAACTGAACTAAAGCCATTTTATCTGTCATGCTGCGTAAAATAATGTATATACCCACTTTAACAATAAGTAGCAAAATTATCATGTATACTCAAAAATATTTGAACGGGTCTCACCTCTGTCGGAGACCCGCAACTATAGTCTCCGATGTAAATCGACTGTTAATCCTACCTATTTGTCAATACTGTATTTCATTGTTAAATGTAACCAAATTTTTCTCTCAATAAAGTTGTTCGGGGGACGGCTCCCTGGTGCGGGGCCTCGTGTGCTCTGTGGGGGGTTGATCTCTCTTCCTACGGGCAGCCACCCAAACCGCGAAGAGAGACTGCAAGGACTCAAAAGCGGGGCTGCCCTGTAGCGTCAATGTCATGCTGCGTACGACTTGTAATGGTGTAATTCATTCAAAGGCGTTGTTGAATTATTGTGAATTTGTATTCCGCTCAACTTTTGCTGTACAGTTTATCTGGTAAAATAAATGATTTCAGTGCGCTGAAAAGCTTCTGTGTGAATGAGAGGAGGCACTCACCGCAGTTGTAGGCCACCTTGAGGTGCTTGGTGCCCCTGCATCCGGGGCTCCCGAAGGTCCTGTCGTCTGCCCGCAGCGAGCAGTTCTGCTTCCCCGAGCACAGGCTCCGCAGGGTCTCGTCCGAGCGTCCCACCACGCAGTCTGGGGAGAGGAAAACCAAAATGGATAAATAAACGAGATTAAAACATATGGCTGAATGGAGCACGTACCAACCTTAATGAACTGTGGTTCTTGCCATTGTCCAATATTTGTAAAGCAAAATAAAGGAAAAGAAATGGAGCCAATTCCTGTGAGACAACAGTCACATTATAAACGTAAAACACAACTGGTAATCCTACTGTCTATCCTATTGCTCCAATCGATACCCCTCTTGGCCAGTAAATGTACAACTACACTGTAAAAAATATCCGGTTTTCTTTCGGACTTTTCCCGTATATTTGACGGTTTAAAGGTGTTTTATAGACAAAATGGTTTTTGACCGTTTTCCGCTCCAACGATAAACCGTTTAAAACCGTCAGTTCAAATTATATTTTTCGTCATACGGTATTGCTTTCCGTACGATAACTTTCCCTTTTCTTAAATTATTTTAAGAATATTTTCTACACTTGCTCTTGTTTTTCAGCAATTATTTTATGGTTTCGAACATCGTGCGAATAAAACTGCGATTCGACTTTATATATACACGTCTTCTGGCAATAGTTGATTTTTACACCACTAGGTTGCGCCACTAGAGCTATAGTGACTTTAAAACTGAAATAGATTATCTTTACCATATTGCGTGAAGTCCCCTGTGGTCTAGTGGTTAGAGCGATTACCTGCCACCCCTTTGAACGCGGGTTTGATCCCCGGCTCGGAGGAGCTTGAAGTTATGTTACCATCGAAATCGTCCAAGTAAGTTCAATTAAAAATTAGATTAATTGAACTAATTGAAATTAATAATTAAGCCTTGATTAATTAATACTCCTAATTGATAATAATTAAGCCCTGACTATTAAGATTTCTAATTAATTGACTTTCCAGATAGTTCGAGATTGACGAAAATCTCTAAGTTGGAAAGATGACGTCACTCCAGTTCACATCAGCACGTTTCAATTCAACTTAGTCGATGACGTCACTTCGGGTGCAGGAAGAAAACATCTCAACTCCGCTTACCATATTACGCTATATATTACTCCTCTTAAATTTTACGGAGAAAACTTGATATCATATGGTAAAAAACCGTTGTGACTACGGATTTACTTCGTAACTTGTACGGTTTTGCACAACGAACCCAGCTCCCAGTTTAAAACCGTAAATTTTACGGGATTTTTTACAGTGTACATTCATCCAGGAAAGCCTCTGTGCTCTGTTTCCTATGTACACATGGCGCGGCGGTCAGGACAACTTAACGGAAGCAAGGACAGATGTGAGGTCAATCATGTCTCCCTGCGGGAGCACGGTATGCACTTCCTTCCACGTATACCCATTCAACTGACAGGAAACCCTTTGGGTTCCGAGCTCGGGGGTATACAGTGGCGTTAATGTTAATGTCTGTCCTACTGCAGGTAAAAGTTCACGAATGATGTACTCTTTTCACCGCCGCAAACTGGCACCAAGAATAAAATACAACCCCGACTTCCGTCGGATTCCTCCTATTCGAAATGGATCTCCCCTAATATAACCAGTTGCTAAAGCGCCCGCCGTCGACGAGGCAACTTGGCGAGCAGAGTTCTCGTGGGGGACAGACAGTATCTAACTAAATGTTGAACTGTATGATACAATGCACTTGTCATCAAACACTTTACTAGATATTAGACAGCACAACAGCTTGATCCTATTATCTTGCATAATTTGAATTTCGGCTACCGACCGTTCTGACATAAGTTAATAGCTTATAATCTGAGTGCGTCTTCAATTAACATAATATCGGAAACTGACAGACTGAATGTTCATCTTAGAGATATTCTTACGCTGACGGCGGATTCTTCTCATCTGGTAATGCAGGTAAGTTTTCATTCGAAATTCCTTTAGGAAGGCATGCATCTCTTCGGAAGTGTGACTCTACCCTTATGGTGCGATAAGTGAAGACTAAAGAGAAGTTTACTTTCTTGTTCTAAGCCCGAAGACCTACGCGTAAGATGTGTGGGGATGAATACTAAAAAAAAGCTTTTCTAAATTCATATAATAAACATACTTTCATTACTCGATTCATCAGTAAAAATAACAAACTTGAATAAAATATCTCCTTCCAATGAGCGAATGGTATTTACCTTTAAGTTCAAATCCCTCGGACTGTCGGCACTCGACGACTCCCTCTTTTGTCGTTCCATAGGATGCTGAGAAAATGGTCAATCCTTGACCCTCGGGGCACAGTAGGTCCAGCTGTCCACCTTCACAAACGATCTTGTTCAAGAATCCATCTGCGAGGAATATGATCAGATTACTGTTGTGTGAGAAAATCGTATGGCAGAAGAGAATCTATCTTAATCGGCAACAATGGAGCCTCGCCGATGCCAGAAAAAATCAAAACTAACGCTCCGACTTCAGGGCTTTATTGTGCAACAGGTAGTTGCTTTATTTATTTGAAAGATGAGTACTTCTAGAGTTTATATATTCAAGTTTTGAATGCAGGCACCACGGATGTTCAATGTGCAATCCTTTTGTTGTACGGCATACATCAAGTCTGTAAAGCAAGTCCTTCCAAACCTTCTGTGGCATGCCTCTGTCGATAGCAGCTGTGATGCGGGCTATTAAATCAGCGATGGACATAGATGCACTATCTCAATAACGTGTAACCATATTGATGGACTGGTCGCTCACCTGACAGAGACAGAGAATTGCTACCTTGGGCAGATACGGGCTTTCAAATCAATGATGGTCGTTGGAGACGGCAGTACTTACATATACGGGATTTTCTACAAAATAGTGGAAAAAGAAATCACATGGAGAGTAATTTGGGCACAATAATGGCCAGGGTAGCAATTCTCTATCTCTGTTAGGTGAGCCACCAGTCCAACAATATGGTTACACGTTATTGAGAGTCATCTATGTCCATCGCCGACTTAATAGCCCGTATCACAGCTGTTATCGACAGAGGCATGCCATAAAAGGTTTGGAAGGACTTGCTTTACAGACTTGATGTACGCCGTGCAACAAAAGGCTTGATTGCACAGTGAACATCTGTGATGCCTGCATTCAAAACTTGAATAATTTAACTCTTGGCGTATTCATATTTCAAATAAAATAAAGCAACTACCTGTTGCACAGGAAAGCCCTGAAGTCGGAGCATTCATTTTTATTCACCCCTGTGTAAAGGAAAGCTTCTTTAGTCTTTCTACTCAAATCCTAAACTTTCCGTTCAGGAACACCAGATCTGGTGAACTGTCTAACCATGCGCGGGTGCAACTGCAGATGTCTCTTATGAAGTGCAGGATGGAATGATCACATGTAAAGTTAAAAAGTTGTCAAATTTTGTATTTGGGTTTGCCTTACGCACCAGTTGTCTTTTTACAGACATTCTACATTCTTTATCAAATTCTTTTCTTCCATCTCCAGCTGTTTTATTAGCCAAAATTTGGATGTTTTTACAGTCAGACCTCTATTTAACGAACCTCTATTTTACGAATTTCTCTATTTTGCGAACTTTTTCTTGGAACCAAGAGCATTTTGCAAATTTCTTCGTAAAATAACCTCCTAATAGCGAAGTGCATTCTCTATTTAACGAACTTTTTCTTGTGATCCAATATTTTTTTTCCTCCCTATTCCTCAAAATATTTCTAAACATTTCAAACTTATTCTTTCTTTTAACACATTTTATGGTGATCAATGACCTTGAAGCTGGAAAATGTCAAAGCGAAAGTGCTTGAGCATCAAAGAAAAAAATTGAATTCTTCATGAGGTGGATAAAAGAGTGAAAAAAAGGATATTGCTTTAAAATTTGTTATTCTTTCAAACAGCTTATCAACCATTATAAAAAAATCGTGATAAGATACAAAATTATGATTCATCGTATTCTTGTTCAAAACGTTTAAAAGCATGTGTCTATGAAGATGTGGATGAGGCAGTTTTGAAGTGGACAGTGTGAAAAATAAAAAAATAAAAAATACAGCAATGAATTGCGATGAAGATGAAGATGGAAAAGATCATGATGCAGCAATCAACAAGCCTTCGTATGATGAAATCCTAAAATTCATTAATTTTAATATAAAATTATTTTTTAATTGAAAATACAGTGTATACCCAGACAATGTTTTGTTTTATTCTTGTTTTTCTTGCAGATTTCTTTTTGATGGGTAAAATATATAAAACAGACATTAATTTACAAAATAAAGGTGTGATTAATTACTTTTTTAATAATATTTAGTGTTTATGAATTTAAAATCTGTTTTGTGTAGTTTAAAGTATTTTAAAAGGCGAATCTCTATTTAACGAATTTTCCATATAACGAACTTTTTTTCGGGATTTAGCGACTTCGTTAAATAGAGGTTCGACTGTATATGCAACATTAGACCCCGTCTTCATCACTTTTCGCCGCGGTCCCGCGTAACGCGAGTGGTGTTGTTGCAATAACGTAAATAATTGTTGATTTCCTCAGATTGAGTGGCAACACATAATTTTGTTTTGGTTCGGATGAAATTGTAAACAAGGGTCAGAGGCAATTTCGGCAGCATCAAAGAAAGTTGTGAATTTCACAAATGTATTCTCTTAATTGCGGATAGAATCATACATGATTTGAAGAAGATTTCAGATGCGTCTCACAAGATCTCTCCGACAAGGAGTTTTAAGGTAGGAGTAAAACTTTGGCTTTTACTGACTTTGCGCCATGAGTGTATATGACAGTGCTAAAATTGCGCGGGTTTTAATATGAGAATGTTTATGGGGATGGTCGTTCAAAACGCTCTATATGGCAGTCCGTTGGACATAGAGTTACCAAATGTGGCACGTAGTTACTTCTTGGGCAGTAGGTGCTCACTAAGAAAGGTTTGTAAAATTTAAATTAGATTTACAATTAAAAATGAATCGAAATTTCAATGTTATTCTTCAATAACTTCGGAGCAAGTTAACGCACAAAAAACCATTTTTACACCTATTTAAAATTCAAAAATTTAGCTGTTCAGTGATAACAATTTTATTTCCGCTAATTTTAATAAATATTCGGTAAACCTGGAGTTTACGGTGCGCACCTGTTTCTCCCCAATTTTTCTTGGCGCAATTTCATTTGCCGCCGCCAAATACTGTTTTGGATGTGCAGTCAGCTTTTTAATGCTCTCTTGCGCATGCGTCACCTGAAAATGAGAGACTGAGCACGCAATGCCTGCGGCATTTCAAGTGTGTACCGGGCAAATTTTTTAACTTAAAGAAACATCAGCGGCTTCGCTTTCAGCATAGCGGAATACTCATAGCTTCGTTTTTTCATTGAGAAACGAAATGCACAGAATAACATAGACATTACTGAACTGATATTCAAACCGAAGAATTCCAAACAAAGTTTTATTCAAAATAGAATGAATCGACCAATCACATCAAAGAGATGAACAAAACAGTCCAATCGAAACGAGGCGCAATAAAACGTGATGTGCAAAACACCGATTAAAGGATTAATTTCCGCGCATGTCACTCGTTAAAAACATTATTGTTCATGTTCTCTCATCTCCGTTCTTGGCGGCAAAGAGTTGGCGATCCTTGGAGGAACGAAGTAAGTCGGCACCATAGACTCCAGATTAACCAAATAATCTTTCATTTTACAATTCCTTTCATAGTTTTATTTACTGCATTTAAACATACGCGCGTTGCAGCCATATTAAATACATTTTTACTTTCTCGTATGCGAAGTACGCAAAGAGAAAGTATTGTAATCGTCAAAAAATTCGAACTCGAAATTTTCACGAATCTCCACGTTTTAGACCTCCCTGAGTCCGAAAAACACAATTTTGGAATTATGTCTGTCTGTCTGTGAACACAATAACTCGAAAACTATTAAAGATACAGGGAAGAAATTTGGTATGTGGTCTTTAAACATAATTTGTAGGTGTCTATCAAATTTTGGACGAAATCCGTCAACGGGAAGTCTGTCTGTGTGTATGTCCGAAGTCATCGAACACTATAACTCAAAAACTTGAATAGCTAGATGGATAAAATTTGGTACACAGTTTTATCGTCATGAAAGTAGGTCAGTATAAAATTTTGGGTCAAATCCATCAACGGGTTGACTGTCTGGCGGTCTGTATAATCGCATAATTGTATCTCATAAGCCCTTTGACTTAGATAAATAAAACTTGATATCGCGGATGCTAATATTAATTATAGATCTATGCCCAATTTTCATCTCAATCGGTTAAAAAACAGGTGTTCAAATTGCATATTTAGTTCAAAATACACATTACGACTGTGTGTCGGTGAACGTTTCGCTTATTACTTTCTCGTATACGAAGTGTACAAAGAGAAAGTATTGTAATCGTCAAAAAATTCGAACTCGAGATTTTGACGAATCTCCACGTTTTAGACCTCTCTGATTCCGAAAAACACAATTTTGGAATTATGTCTGTCTGTGTGTGTGTCTGTGTGTGTGTCTGTGTGTGTGTCTGTGTGTGTGTCTGTGAACACGATAACTCGAAAATTATTAGAGCTACGGGGATGAAATTTGGTATGTGGTCTTTAAACATAATTTGTAGGTTTCTATCAAATTTTGGACAAAATCCGTCAACGGGAAGTCTGTCTGTCTGTATGTTCGGGGTCATGCGAAAGATATAACTCAAAAACTTGAAAAGCCAGATGGATAAAATTTTATACACAGTTTTATCGTCATGAATGTAGGTACGTATAAAATTTTGGGCCAAATCCGTCAAAGGGATGACTGTCTGTCGGTCCGTATAATCGCATACTTGTTCAGTTTTGAAACAACTCCCTGCGCATGCCTACTAGTGGCAATGCCTGTGCAAGGAAGGGACGCTCCGAAACTTGGCAGTTTGCCAAAAACAAATTCTTGAGTGATTTTGTAAGGAAGCAAACATTTAGGGAGTCTCGCCAGGTCCTGTTGGGCAAAAGAATGAGCAGAGGATTTGAATTTGTTTTGATCCTTCAAACCACGCGTGGTTCCAACTTTGGTTTACTTGCGACGGAAGTTTATTTGACGCCTTTTATAATTCTAGTTTTCTCTACATGTGTTAGGAGTATACGAGAAAGTTTAGGGGAGACCACTCCCGCTGGTTTGGAATTATGTCTGTGTGTGTGTGTGTGTTTGTGTCTGTCTGTCTGTGAACACGATAACTCGAAAACTATTAGAGCTACAGGGATGACATTTGGTATGTGGTCTTTAAACATAATTTGTAGGTTTCTATCAACTTTCGGACAAAATCCGTCAAAGGGAAGTCTGTCTGTCTGTATGTTCGAGGTCATGCGAACGCTATAACTCAAAAACTTGAAAAGCCAGATGGATAAAATTTGGTACACAGTTTTATCGTCATGAATGTAGGTCCGTATAAAATTTTGGGCCAAATCCGTCGACGGGTTGACTGTCTGTCGGTCTGTATAATAGCATACTTGTTCAACTCCATGCGCATGCGTAAATGCCTGTGCAAAGAAGTGATACTCCGAAAACTTGGAAGTTTGCCAAAAACCAATTCTTGCGGCGAGATTTTGTAAGAAAGCAAACATTTAGGGCGTCTCGTTTTATTTGCGTATTCGAAGCAATCTCTGCGCATGCGCAAGCTATTCTGTTTTCTTCTCCGCACGCGGAACTTGCATTGCTCGAGTTTGATAAAAAAAAAATAAATATTGCGAAGTTTTAATACATACGTATCTTTTTGAATATGATTCTTCACCTCAATATTTTACTATCGCTATAATCAACAATGAAAAACCTTCTGATAATCATTGCATTCTGGGTTACAGTTGGTTCGAACTTTTTATCAACGCAGTGGGAAGGGAAATGACAAATGTTTGAAAAGTATACGAGAAAGTTTAGGGGAGGCCACTCCCGCTGGTTTTACTCAAGTGAGTATGGTTGGCGTTTGACCTTGGCGGAAATTGTAGCGAGCCGCAAACACGTGCTTCGGGAATTATGTCAATCCGCAAAACGAAACTTCGTTTTGACATTCTCCAGATGGACTCCTGTGATTAACCAGAGGCGTAGTGAAATGTTGTGCGATATCTAGAGTAAGATTTCGTACTCAAAAACGTTAAATAAAGTTGTGGTACCTCAGCGCGCGTAAATATTGCGAGCATACGCAATTTTTTTGCAAAATATTAAGTTTTTGGGAATTCATAAATTTTATATGTTTCATTGTAAATCACCATTCATATATTTTTTTTCAAAATAACCAGGCCTTGGGTAAATACCCCAAAAATATTTACCTACCAATTGGGTGTTTACCCACCCCACATTACTGGTCGTATGCGAGAAAGTTTCGGGGATGTCACTCCCGCTGGTTTTTGTGTGTGCAGTGCACTCTTATGACTTTCTCTTAAGGGAAAGAGTCAAAGTAAAAACAAAGCTGCCATCTCCATCCCGAGGGAATATTTTTGTCAGACTTCAACTAAACCAACCCCCAAGAGGGTGTAAATTGTGATCCGGCTCTTAGCCATTTGTTAACTATTATTTTCATATGTTTACGGTTTGTGTCGTAGTTGTGTCATGTGTGTATGTGATGAAAAGACAAATCGGATATCGTCTTTAATCCTTTTCTGCGAAAGGCATTAATTTTTTTTAAATACGATGAAAAAACATCATGAATGGGCTTAATTTATTGTTTAGACATAGAATTTACAAAAAAAAACCACCTCTTCCTGTGGAGGGGTCGTTTCGTTATCCCTCTTTGGGGATACACCTCATATGAGGACCCCTTTGGACACAGCTATCTTGATACGCTCAAAAAATAATGTTAAATTTTACACAAAATCATGAAACTTCTAAAATATTGGAGGAAAATTGTCGAGTAAATTTGCTAAAATTGTAAAAGGCAAGAACTCAAAAAAATGCCTATCTCTGAGTCAAGAAATTTGGGCATTTTAAATCGATAATTTTTCGGAAATGAAAGCGAAATTTCACTGGGCTGCCATCTACATTCTAAAAGGAGAACTATCAGCTGCCGTTTTCTGCAATTTTCCGGGTTTCAAAGTGGAAATGGATTTTTTTAGAAAATTTCAAAGTTTGTGTCCTCTTTTGCAACCACTGAGCCGGAAAAGGTTAAAGCTGAAAGAGACACATCCGCGTATCGTTGCTATATAATGAAGAATCTATCTTTATAAATAATATAAAGTCAGCCGAATGAAGACTAAGACATTATCATTCTACAATGTTCCGTACTAGAGCAGGGGTTCCCAACAGTTTTTCTCTCGCATACCCCTTGATTATTATCCTTTTTGTTTTCGCGAACCCCTTTTAGCATTCATTCCACCGCCCCCCCCCCCCAACCATCCGTCTATGCAAAGAAGTTTTTATCAATAACGTTAAAATTAGCTTAAAAGTGAAATGACTCGAATGAATAACATTTGCAGAACTTATTTTTGATTTTACATTTTAGTGCATTTTTTCAGTAGTATGAGTTCAACGCCAAAGCAAATGAAACCAGCATTGTATTTATTTCGTTTTAACTTATAAGGGTAGCTAAAAATGACTCTTCCTAATAATCAACTATTCAAGTAGTATAGTTATTAAATAGCAAGTATTCACTTAGAGAAACAAAATTCTCTAACTTTTTTATTCCCTTATGTTTTCTTGTCCCCGCCATTAACAACTTTGATCTCGCGTACCCTTGGGGGTACGCGTACCACAGGTTGGGAACCTCTGGTCTAGAGATTGGAGTCTCATTTTCGTTCTTGCATGTTAAAGCGGCCCCCGAGATTGAATCGCCAAGCAACCGAGATATATCGCCAAGAGGGTGGTAAAATCTTGCCAGAAACGTTTGATCCTATAAAAACGTGCAGTCCTGTAAAAGTCGTGTCACTTTTTTGCTCGTCTATTTACGTGTTGCTTTTGTTCTTAAATTAGAATTGACTTTTGAAAAATATTAAGTACTTGTTTTTTATTGTGAATAAAACCAAGTGGGAACATGGTAGATTTTTTTAAACTTAAAAACACATCCTACGGCTTCCCTAGCCGCGGGAGCCGGAACATAGTAGCTTCGCTAGAACACTGGATTTACGAGCTTGGCGAAATCCGAAGGTCGCCAAGTAGGCTCGGTGGCCGCTTTAACGCAAAAGTACCCTAATTTTTTGTTATTTATTTTTGTATCGACAAGCATATTATGAGCTCACCTGGCCTACATTTATACATGACTTCTATGAACTTGCGGACGTCAGGACACGGGTCGTCTCTGAATGTGTCCTTGGATATGTACAAACGGCACGACCTGTGCTTGTGGCATCTGTCGTGGACGATCTGTTCGGAAAAAACACATTAACTGTACAATAATACATCACCTAAATATTATTAATCCTCTGTACTCGGGAAAGTAAAAAGATGCATAATTATTCCCTGATTACAAGGGCTTATTTTGATGCTTCGAAACGTAAAAAATATATTTGTGTAAGTTTATTTTTCCTGAAAAATTATTCTGCGACTTCTTACAACTCTGTGGGTATTTTTTTAACCATCGAAATCAAGAAAAGTCAAAATGATGCACAGTCTAGAATGGCGACTGAGAGAAACCTCTCGAGTGCAGAGGGTTAAATGCATATGGAATCAGATTGTGGAGGATCGGTCTTCCATGGAATGAGAAAGTATTTACAAACTTGGCGGGGGGAGTGAAAAATACGAAAATATTAATTTTAAAAGATTATTAAAAATATCAATATGAAATTTAGAAGCAACGTAACACAATCTTCAGCGCATAATAAACCGGTGCATAAAGTATAGCTGTTGGCTACATTTTAACTAAATGAACTCTTAAAGTAATTAAAAATGAATATATAAAGAGGCATAACATAATAGAAAAACAATAAAATAAATTACAAACATTCGTATCAAATTCGAAAGGATTTGTGCTATGCTTACGAAAATGCGTGTAAATATTTATGCACATTAAACCATCGATCGACATAACCATCGATAAAAGTTACATCTCGTTATCAGCTTTCTGTGAAACAGGATGGGTGAAACTCCATTTTCGCCTTCGTCCCTTTCTGGTGGTCCCCCTAATTGCCCTCGTGACCGAATCTTCACTGTAATATATATATGATACTCTATTGAATGTCACACGATTCTCCAGAACTGATTTCGAAACATAGTTTTCGTATTAATTGCAAATTTCTCGCATTTTACGAAATGTTCCTTAACTTTTGTATGCCAGTGTAGTTCATTCTTTCTTAGATAGAATTTATATGGAGAAACTTATCATATAAAATCTATAATATGTTTAATAAGTACATGCAAATATCATTACATTGCTATAAAATATACAAAATCCGTACACATCAGACCTGTGATTTGCGATCAAACTGTACGTGATTGAATTTTTTAATTATTTTTACAGTAATCAGCATCCCAAAAGCTATTAAAAACACTAATTACTTTTAAGACACTTTTTTCATCGCACGCATGTGTTATTGACTTAATAAAAAGAAAATAATTAAAATTAAAATAACTTTTAGTACTATAATATCAAAAACTATTAGTACACTAATAAAAGTGCGTTTTTAAAATCTGCTTTAATAGCGATTTTTACTTTAATGTTCTACATCGAATAATATCTGTAACTTTACATAATACATGGTTATATTGAGAAATGGGCACTGAAAGATAATGCTTTGAGAACTAGTGTTGAGTAATGAATAAGTTTGTTTTGAACCGACCTGCAAGGCCTTGGTGGACTCGCAAGCCGTGGAGATGAAGGCGGTGCTCCTGTCCGGGCACAGGTGGCCGGAACCGGCCTGCCTCCCGTAGAAGACGTAGTGGACGCTGATGACGGTGGAAGGGGTGCAGCGCAAGTGGAGCTCCTCATCGTCGCAGGCGTGGGACTGGAAGGCGGTCAGAGTCCGGTGCCAGGTCTCTGGAAGGAGAAGAAGTCGCTTTAAGCTGGACATTCACGGTCAGTCCGCACCGCGCAAATGGTGTCGTAGCACTCCACGCCATTCCAATTTTCAACCCATCCATTTAGGTAGACTATTCACTGGTCAGACTGCGCCAACCGCCAACCCGTCACCTACCGGTCACTCCGATCCCCAAGGATTATTTTGGCGCAGCATGGCCAAAAATGGCTTTTGCGCCATAAAAACCAACCCAACCCTAGGATTACTGGGCCTACTCCTCCCTTCCCCAATCAAAACGGGGCTCCAGCAATGGTTCTGGCTTTTGCGAAAGAGCCTCGCTCCCCCCTCCCTCAAGGTCGCATTTCAGCTTTTAGGACCCAACACTCCAAATGGATTTCAAGCGAAGCTGAAAATCCAAACTTTCGACAGCATCATTCCAAATCTCGTCGGATTTTCTCACTGACAACCGATTTCGGAGCTGAGTGACTGAATTTACATGGTGTGGTCTGACTGAATGTCCAGCTTGAACACATTCATCGCTAAGGACGAGATATCTCGTCCTTCAGGAATCTTCGCTGCGCACTAGAATTTGACTTGCATAGCAAATTTATGAAGTTAAACATATTAGTACGTTCACACAGAATACGTTCACCTCTTTCTCTTTCGATTTATAAATTGTCTAGAGCGAGCACGGTTACTTTCTTGGAGCTTGCATCTAATTCGCCCATAGCGATGAATGTGTTAAAGTAAAGTCAATTGACCTCCTGTAAGTGGAAAAGGAATGTTAATTGCTTCCCCAGACGCGTCCTCCTTTGAAAATGGGCCCTGACCGGAAGTGGCAGAACCTGTGACTGAATTCTGGGATCGCAACAAATTTTCCTTTAATTTAACTGGTGACTGGACGGTTTGTTCCTCAGCTTAGGCTCCTTGCACATACACCGATTCGTGTCGACCGGTTTGAGACCGGTCTGCAACATTCCATTAGTAGTGTATAGAGAACAGTTGGAGCTTGCACACGTACCGGCGCCCACATAAAACCAATCGGCTGTCAAGAATTGCCACTGCACTTCGCCGAAATCGGCAGCTGCGGGGGGGGGGGGGG
>BGPR01007541.1:56531-70405 GCA_013235015.1 Araneus ventricosus
CCCAACCGGGGATACCAGAATAGACCCCTTATTTTTATTCTAAAAACCGGGACAACTACTAATTCTTATGTAATAGTTAGCGTGACCATTTATTTCCCCCCTCAAAACGGGACATTTAATTTTTTAGTAAGAGAATAGAATTTTTTTTTGCTTAGAAAATATAAAAATTGAAAAATATTTTTAGTATTATTAAAGAAACGCAAATTTCTTCGTAGTTTTTAATTATTAATGAAAAGAACGTAAATAAACACGTAAAAATGAAGCTAATGAAATGTAATAAAGGAGGCTGCCATCGGATTTTTTTGGGGCTAATTTTAAAAATAGTCACTGGGTTACTCCGTAGCGAGGATAAGTTGCGCTGGGGACATAATCTGAGTCTCCGAGACGTAATGGCTAAAATGGTTTAAAAGTATAAATGCTGTTCTGGGTATGACATTATTTTTTTCGCATATTTGGCTTTAAAAAGTGATCTTAAAATGCTTTAATATTTTGCCTCCATTGCGCCTTCTAATACTGTAGCCCATAGCAATTATACCCACTTGGCTCCCGGTCCAGCCATTAAGTTGCTCTCGTTCTGAAAACGGGACATTTTAGCGCACCGAGACCGTGCTTGGGGACAACGGGACAGACTACCAATAAACGAGACGGTTCCGTTCAAAACGGGACGTATGGTCACATTAGTTATACTGGTTTTTTTAACCTCCGGTTTAACCGGGTGGTTAAAACCGCTCAAAATAACCGGTTTTCGGTTTTTCGGATAAGACGGCGCTGTCAGTATCGAAACTAGGGTAGGACAGTCACGGCACCAGCCTTGGACACCAATACCAGAGGTAGTTCAAAATAAAATCAGCATAGCAAATTTTCAGGTTCTCTCAAATCACTGGCGTCCCAGGGTTGAAGTCCAATCAGCCCATCGGATAAGACGGCGCTGGCACTGGCGAAACTAGGGTAGGACCGTCAGGGCACACGCCTTGGACACCAATACCAGAGATATTATTTCCATGTTATGTAAAAGTTTATGTATTTTTTGTAATAATTTTTACGTGCCATTTGGAGGATTTTATATTGTTTGCAATGTTTTTTACGTGCCACTTAAAAGTTATGTATCGTTTGCAATATTTTTTGCGTGCCATTAGTGGCCTTTTGGGGTTTTATTTGGTAACTAGAAAATTTGTGCCCGTCTAAGACGGGCTTTTAACCTTCCAAACATATCCCATATCTCATCGTCACAGATTTTCTAACGAAAGTCGTAGTAGAAAATTTCATGCGCATTGGCAGAGTGCTTAAGAATTTTTTTTAAAAAGCATGAGAAATGGAAATTAACAGAAAAAAAAATGCATTACCAAATACAAAATAAAAAAAATGTTGAAAGAGAATGTTAGCAATAGCATGCAACACAAATTTAAATCTTTAAGTGAAGGGAGCTTCTAGTATAAGAAAGGTCAAGGGAAAAAATATTGCAAATATATACGCAAAATATATAAATATTCAATTCCAGTTACGAAAAAGAACCCTTTTAACATAAACGAAAGTATTCTAAATTACCAAATTTCATCCCCGTAGCTCCAGTAGTTTTCGAGTTATCGTGTTCACAGACACACAGACATAATCCCAAAATTGTGTTTTTCGGACTCAGGGAGGTCCAAAACGTGGAGATTCGTCAAAATCTCGAGTTCGAATTTTTTGACGATTGCAATACTTTCTCTTTGTGTACCTCGTATACGAGAAAGTAAAAACGCAACAAGCTAGGTAAATGAAATTACGTGTGGTCTCGTCACCCAAATTGTAGACCTGTGTGAAGTTTTAATCAGAGAAAAGGAAGACGTCCAAACTGCATCCTCGGTTTTCTCCACTAGACTACGAAGCATCAAATTGTAAGCATATTGCGTTAGCATATGGTTGTTTTTTTCTTTGCTCTAAACCAGACGTTCCCAACCTGTGGTACGCGTACCCCTGCGGGTACGCGAATTCAAAGTCGGTAATGGAGGACACAAGAAATCATAAGGGGTTAAAAATGTTACAGAATTTTTTCCCCAAGTTCGTGTAAAAAGTAAAAGTTATGCAAGTCCTAAACTTATTTTCCAAATAAGAAAAAAGAAAGCAAAAGGAAGTCTAACTTTTAGCTATCCTTATAAATTCATACGAAATTATTACAATACTGATTTCATTTGTTTTGACGTCGAACTAATACTATTGTAAAAATGGAATAAAATGTAAAATCAAAAATAAGTCCTGCAAATATTATAAATTCCAGTCATTTGACTCTTACGCTTACCTAGGTTCTTAACATTATTGGTAAAACTGCTTTATACAGACGTACTTTGAATATTTGGAGGGGATGGGGGGGGGGTAGATATGGTAGTAGGGGTATGCGAAAATAAAAAGCCAAATGAAGGGGTACGCGAGGGAAAAAAGGTTGGGAATCCCTGCTCTAGACCCTTAAGATTCCTATTCCTAACACATTCGCCCTCGTGCACGAATTTGATGCAAACTCCAAGAAAAATAGTAGCTTTTATCGACAAGTCCAACTTATCAGAAATGGTACGCAAGACAAATTGTAGCGCATAACTATCATTCCAGGAAGACGAGATGTCTCGTCCATAGCGATGATTATGTAAAAATCTAACTTGTTGATCAAAATTGTTACCAAATGCTCCTCCTACGACCGGCCTTGTGCAGAGTATTACCATTCGCATACATAATCGCAACACGCAAATTTAGAAATAATCGCGCGTTTTATCAGGGTGAGCTGGTTTAGAAACCCCATAAACAACCGTTTTCGAATCGCTTCTCGGCGGACTCTTCGCCAAACAATAATTACGATGTCCGTCATCGAAACCGTCTGTCGCAAGTGGAATCGAGCAATCGTAGAGATAGTTCCTACCGCAGGCCGGCCCACTATAAACAAATGTCAGCGGAGTTTACACGAAGCGAGATGTATACGCGATAAAAGCGTCCCCCCTTCGCCACGAAGCCGGAAACGGACGTCATTCCGAGCGTCTGCGTTTATTTTCCCAGAGGGCTCCCGATTTTCGCTTTCGATCGGCAACGAAGAGTTGCGCAGAACAGGAGTACATTTTGCAAATAATGACTGCCTGCGTTCTCTATTTACAGGGTTGGCGCCAGAGGGGGGGGACCCTGTCCCATGGGGGAAATTTTTACTTTCTCGTATACGAAGTACACAAAGAGAAAGTATTGTAATCGTCAAAAAATTCGAACTCGAGATTTTGACGAATCTCTACGTTTTAGACCTCCCTGAGTCGGAAAAACACAATTTTGGAATTATGTCTGTCTGTGAACACGATAACTCGAAAACTATTAGAGCTACGGGGATGAAATTTGGTATGTGGTCTTTAAACATAATTTGTAGGTTTCTATCAAATTTTGGACAAAATCCGTCAAAGGAAAGTCTGTCTGTCTGACCGAAGTCATGTGAACTCTATAACTCAAAAACTTGAATGGCTAGATGGATAAAATTTGGTACACAGTTTTATCGTCATGAATGTAGGTCCGTATAAAACTTTGGGCCAAATCCGTCAAATGGTTGACTGTCTGTCGGTCTGTATAATTCGTTTCAAAATTGATCTCCATGCGCATGCGTATTTAGCAATCTCTGGTACCAAGCGGGAGGATTACGTCACTTTGTCCTTGAGACGGAGTTTGTGATAGATATGTTCTATCTCCTGTTTTGTTTTCGCTCGCTCGTGTAATGGCGGATCTTGCTGGAGTGTGATGGAAAATAAATATTGCTAAGTTTTAATACATAGGCATCTCTTTTAATATAATTCTTCTCTTAAATATTTTACAATCACTATAATCTGCAATGGAAAACCTTCTGATATTCGTTGCATTTTGGATTACAGTAGGTTCGATTTTTTTTTTATCCACGCAAGGGGAGGGGAAATGACAAATTTTTGAGCAGTATACGAGAAAATTTAGGGGAGGCCACTTCCACTGGTTTCAGAGGGCTCCCGATTTTCGCTTTCGATCGGCAACGAAGAGTTGCGCAGAACAGGAGTACATTTTGCAAATAATGAATGCCTGCGTTCTCTATTTACAGGGGTGGCGCCAGAGGGGGAACCCTGCCCCATCGGGGAAATTTTTTGTACAGGTTATTTAACTGTTACCAGTTATGCAAAGAAATAACTCATTACGCTAGCAGCGTATCAATGACTGCAATTGCTTAAATGAAAGTAGCTTTTAAAACCAGCGGGAGAGTTCTCCCCTAAACTTTCTCGTATATTTCCCCCAAAAGGTACCGTTTCTCCTTCCCCCGCGTGACTAAAAAAATTCGAACTTCCTGTTAACAAGAATCCAATGACTATCAGAAGGTTTTTCATTATAGCGATTGAAAAATATCTAGGTAAAGAATCCAATTCAAAGAGATGCGTACCGATTAAAACGCATCTATCGCACACTGCTAGGTTTCACTCTTGCCGTCTCAAGGACAAACTGACGTAATTCGCTCCTTTAGCGAGCACAGACGATTGCTTCCGTACGCATTGCGCTTGGAGATAGCGGATTGGTCTCAATGGTAAATTATACAGATCGACAGACAGTCAACCCTTTCACAGATTTGGGCCAAACTTTTAAACGGACCTACATTCATGACGATAAAACAGTGTACCAAATTTTATCCATCTAGCTATTCAAGTTTTTGAGTTATAGTGTTCGATGACTTCGGACATACAGACAGACAGACTTCCCGTTGACGGATTTTGTCCAAAATTTGATAGAAACCTACAAATTATGTTTAAAGAGCACATACCAAATTTCATCGCCGTAGCTCTAATAGTTTTCAAGTTATCGTGTTCACAGACAGACATACATAATTCCAAAATTGTGTTTTTCGGACTCGGGGAGGTCTAAAACATGGGGATTCGTTAAAATCTCGAGTTCGAATTTTTTGACGATTACAATACTTTCTCTTTGTATACTTCGTATGCGAGAAAGTAAAAATTAATAGAAAACCATCAGATAAACTTAAAAAAGATAAGGCCAATTAACTTTATACTGTTTTTTTAGCAATGTTAAAACTGAGGATTTTTAATATTTAAAATCGAGCAAATTAATATTCAAAATAAAAGTTCAAATTTAGTCTTCCTCTTTAAGCGATATTTTGGTTGAATAAATAAAATGTAGGGATCTTTTAGCATAATCTATACTTATAAAAGGCAATGTTTGTGTGTGTGTATGTGTGTGTGTGTGTCTGCGATGTCCAGACGAATCTATCGCACTTACAGCCATGAAATTTGGCACACAGGTAGTCGTAATGGTGACTGAATGCACCTCGAAGCCGGAATTTTAAAATTTAAACTAGAAAATTTTTTTATTTAATGTTTTGTGTTGTTTTGGATGATTTTTCGCACTAATTTCTCAATAGCATGATTTCGGATAACTGTACGATAAAAATAAATACACCATCGGAAAGAACACGCGATTTCCGTTCTAATGAAGTTAGTTTCGAATTTCTAACGTAATTTACTGAATTTTGGGATTTTTTTTTTAAAATAGTCACTTTCCAAAGATAAAATTTTTTGGAATCCTTAAAACTCTTGCATCCGATGTTCTAATAAAGATATCATTTTGAAAATTTTTCAGCTTATAACTGCAACGGTTCTGTCGGATTTAAAACAAGAAGGGTTAAAATATCTTTTTTCGTTTTTTTTAAATTAATTTTTTCCTGGTAGTTGAACGATATTTTTCCTCTAGAAAAGCTTCCGCCCGCGACAGCTCTCAGGAACGTTGCGGGCAATTTCATTGGCTGACGGGCCAGGGTGACGTCATTACTTTCGCGTTCTGCGAGGAGATGATTTATTTACTCGATGACTTCGATTATTATTTTTAAGTGTGTCTTAACTTATTTCTTTGCCTTTCATACTTTGCTTGCGGTGTAATAAATATCACATTGTAATTTTTTTAACCTTGTTTGGAATTAACGGTACTCGGTCGAGAGGAAAAAGAGGCGGACCAACTCAATAATATATATATATATATCTGTTTTGATTTCGTTTTTAAAACTTTCATTTATGTAATTGGATGTAGGCTTTTTTTTTTATTTCGTTGAAGTTCCGATTCCACGGCAACGCCGTGCGCGTACTGCTAGTATAATAATATATATATGGTCAAAAATGTTATTATTTTTGGTTTCTTGTCTTTCAATAGATACAGTACATAGCTGAAATTTGAAAATTTGCATATTAATCGCTCGTTTCAAGATGACAATAATTAAGGCGATTAGTAGTTTCCATGGAATCTTCGCATCAAAATCGATTTGTTGCCTTAACTAATAACGCTAATTGTCATAAGGTACATGCTAACGAAGATAAAGCTATTAGAACGATGATAAAGTTATTAGTGTTGCAACGTTTCATTAGTCCAAAAAGCCTCAAAACATCAAACTTGGAAATAATTAGCCTAAAGCTTAATTTTACTCCATTGATAGATTATTACCAGAGGAGCATTTTCACAAAATTTCCAAAAATTCCCCCTGAAGCTCCCCTCCCCCACCCACCGTCGAAGGTACAAAATGTCAATATTTGTGGAAGAGCTATTATCTCTATTACTAATGACCGGATCATTTTAAACTTTTTTATAATTTATTTGTTATTATATGGGCTACAAAAATGGTTCTCTGCATATTTACGTTAACCATCTGACGGCCGATTTTTTAAAATCTCTATTTAGATGCAACGTTTGCGAACATGTTCAAATGCATTGAACCAAGCGAAGTGTTATTTATGTGCAAAGCTTTAACATGATTAAACGCTATAATAATACTAAGTAAAAACATCAGTTTGTGACAATCGCAGGGTGCAGCAGAAAATAGACTTACTTCCTACCAGCAGAGTTGGAGGGGGGGGTGCCAGCTCAGGCGTCGTCCTCGTCATCTGACCGTGGTTCAAAATTACCAGGTCCGTCCCAAAATAGCCCTCGTGTTGCTCCAAAACGGGACGTAAATATAACTACACCAAACCAATCCTACCAGCAGAAATCGGAGGATAAGCAGTCGGAGGGTTAAACCTAACAGTTTTTTTAATAAAGAAAATATGTGAAAAACGTAGCTATATTTACACTGAAACTTTTGATTTTTGCGCTATATTTTTTACTTATCACAGTATGCAAAAATCCTTCCTATAAAAGTTATAGCCTACATACTGTTGCGAAAATATAGCCTCTTATTTCAGTTTAGATTAGAATAATGAGAATAGGCGAATTTTATATTCAGAGGAAATAAATGAAAAAATAGAGTTCAATTCGCACAGAGTCCTATTTGTCACAAATAAAAGCAAATACTCTCGAAAATAAGAAAATCCCGGGCCTAGGGGATTTTGTCCCCCTTCCTCTCTCAGTGGGTCTATTTTTTTATTTCAATGAGTTTTCGCAACAAAGCTCCAGAAGTGGCGATTCCGAGTTGCAAATGTGTGGGGGAGGGGATTTTAGATAACTAAAATTCCTAGAAAAGATAGGGGTAGCCCATAAAATTTAGAAATTTATCTACAAAAATTGGCTCGTTTTTTCGGACTTTTATAATTTCTAGTTTTTAGCGGCTAAAATGAAATAAAAATTTAATTTTTTTTCCTGCAAAAAGTGGGGGGAGGGCGACCGCCTCTCTGATTAGCTGCCACTGCAAAGCTACATGTGCTTCTTAGACCATGTTGCTTAAAAAATAAATCTGCGTATTTACTTTTGAAAATTAGCAGTGCATCATACGCAATACAGTAGAACCCCGGGAATCCGAACTGGTTGGGTCCTCTGTTCGGATTATCCGGGGAATTCGGAATATCCGGGACATTCGGATTATCCGGGACATTCGGTAAAATACTCTTGAAATACCAAATGCAGTCGAGTATTGACTCTGGGTGCTCTGTGAAGGCGTACGGAAAGAGCACGCGGCAATTCGCACGGAACAATGGCAAACAAGTTGAGGGTAGAAAAGAAGATATCCGAGTTTGTTTCTACTCATTAAGGTGCTGCACTCATTCTTAAAGACCAATTCCAATACTTCTTTTAAGTTAGGAATAAACAGTTTTGTTTCTGTTTCGTAATTCTTATTTTTCCTTCATTTTTCAGTAAAAAATTTTCAGAAAATTAAAAAAAAAAAAATTCGTCTTCCTATGATTCTACTGTAATTTTTCCGCATAATGCATCATTTACGCATATAAAAAACAGCATAAATAGACAGGAATGGCGCTAGAGTTTGCCCGACAGGGGGTTACGACTTGCTGTACGGGGCGACGAATGTAATGAAATTGGTCTTAAATTTCTGCCAGATTATTATTTATCAACTACAGTTGTCATATCTACGGAACTTTTTGTATTAATTCATATAATCTAGGTGTTCAGTACTTGTGCGCACTATTTTAACTGTAACCTGCCATAACTGTTGAACGAGAGTTTTTGTTTCGGTTGCACTTCCTTGTTCTACTAATAAACATCTTGCATGGAAGAATGACTGGTTCTTTTCGTATTATGAATCTAGAACTGTTTTCAAATCACGGTTTTTTTTACTTTCTCGTATACGAAGTATACAAAGAGAAAGTATTGTAATCGTCAAAAAATTCGAACTCGAGATTTTGGCGAATCTCCACGTTTTAGACCTCCCTGAGTCCGAAAAAAACAATTTGGGAATTATGTCTGTCTGTGAACACGATAACTCGAAAACTATTAGAGCTACGGGGATGAAATTTAGTATGTGATCTTTACACGTAATTTGTAGGTTTCTATCAAATTTTGGACAAAATCCGTCTACGGGAAGTCTGTCTGTATGTATGTCCGAAGTCATGAAAACACTATAACTCAAAAACTTAACTTGAATAGCTAGATGGCTAAAATTTTCTGACACAAAAAGTTCTAAACAGTTCAAAAGACAGACAGACAGACATAATTCCAAAAATTTGTTTTTCTGACACAAAAAGTTCAAAAGACAGACCGACAGACATAATTCCAAAAATGTGATTTTCTAACACAAAAAGTTCTAAAACTTTAAAAAACATTCATCGGAACCTCGAGGTCGACGAGGTTATCGATAATTACAATACTTTCTCTTTGTATGGACGAGTTTTCTGTTTTGTTGATTTGGGATAACTTCCGCAACACCGAACGACTTCCGGCGTAATGCTTTGTCAATGGGAATCTTCAAAATTTCAGTGCTTTGAAGATGTTAATTAATGTATGAAGTAGAGTTATTCAATGTTATGGCTTACGGATACTGTGAAAATATGAAATTTGATGTTCCTATTGCTGTAGCTCTCGCTGTTGACTTAAAATAAGAGCCTCATTGTTTGGGAAAGGCTGCGATAATTCGCTCTTTTTGGCGACTTTGAAGTCATATTTGGCGGTTAGATCTTAATTAAACGATTTGGCTAATAACTGGTGGTAAAATTTTGATACTGTATCTTATGGAAACCGGAAGTGGATCCTGGGTACGAAAGTTCTGTGAACTCAAAATAAACAAAACAGAAAACTCGTCCATACTTCGCACACTGTAAAAAATATCCGGTTTTTTTCGGACTTTTTTCGTATATTTGACGGTTTAAAGCTGTTTTGTTGACAAAACGGTTTTTCACCGTTTTCCGCTCCAACCAAAACGGTTTAAACCGTCAGTTCAAATTATATTTTTCGTCATACGGTCTTGCTTTCCGTACGATAACTTTCCCTTTTCTTAAATCATTTTAAGATTATTTTCTACACTTGCTCTTATTTTTCAGCAATTATTTTATAGTTTTGAACATCATGCGAATAAAACTGCGATTCGACTTTATATATACACGTGTTCTGGTAATAGTTGATTTTTACACCACTAGAGCTATAGTGACTTTAAAACTCAAATAGATTATTTTTACCATATTTTATGAAGTTCCCGGTGACATAGTGGTTAGAGCGACTGTCTGCCAACTCTTTGAACGCGGGTTCGATCCCCGGCTCGGAGGAGTTTGATGTTTTGTCACCATCTACTTCGAAATCGTCCAAGTAAGTTCAATTAAAAATTAGATTAATTGAACTAATTGAAATTAATAATGAAGCCTTGATTAATTAATATTCCTAAATGATTATAATTAAGATTTCTAATTAATTGACTTTCCAGTTAATTCGAAAAATGATGAAAATATCTAAGTTGGGAAGACGTCACTCACTTCAGATCACATCAGCACGTTTCAACTCAACTCAGTCGATGTCGTCACTTCGGGTGCAGGAAGAAAACATCTCAACTCCCCTCCCCATCTGCCCACCGTATTACTCTACATACTACTCGTAATTTTTCGAAGAAATTTTGATCTCATACGGTAAAAAACCGTTATGACTACGGATTTACTTCGTAACTTTTACGGTTTTGCACAACCAACCCAGCTGCCACTTTAAAATCGTAAATTTTACGGGATTTTTTTTACAGTGTACATATACGGAGAAAACTTGATCTGATATGGTAAAAAACCGTTATGACTACGGATTTACTTCTTAACTTTTACGGAAAAAACTTGTTCTTGTATGGTAAAAAACCGTTGTGCATACGCATTTACTTCGTAACTTTTACGGTTTTGCACAACCAACCCAGCTGCCAGTTAAAAACCGTAAATTTTACGGGATTTTTTTTTACAGTGTACACGCCAGAAAGTATACAAAAAAAGGGAGATCGCTCTTACAATAATCATTGAGTGTTTTTTACTGTTCGATGTCTTCACTGTGACGTCTACTGACGAAAAACTGAATATAGCCCAGGCAAAGAAGGATATTTTTCGCCATCCTCATAACGTCCCGGTTGTTCGCGCAGCGGCGAGGATGTTTTTACAGGATTGGATTTCGGTTCGATCCGATCCGAGAGAAGTGCAAGTGACAGTTGTGTGTTACAACGCAGGGCTCAGTTTTTTTTAATGGATAGCAATCAACTAATAACAATCAAAGGGATGTCTTCGTTCGAAAAGCAAGCAAGAAGTGTCAGTGCTAGAAAGCGTTCTTTGAGTACATTTTGAGTTCCTTCTTGTCTCTGAGCGGTTGGTTCTTTCGAATGAACGAATCAGAAAGCTGAGGCACTCTTTCCAGGCCAAAACCTTTTATACTTTGGGTCTGGGTTGATCTAAGACGTGAGATAAAATAATTTTATTAAATTAAATTACACAAATTATTGTAGAACTATCTAAAATACCCGTCGTTGCTCGGGATAAACACAATTTCCTTAATTTTTGAAAATAGTCTTTACTCAGGGAAAAAAAATAATAAACAGCGAAACGTTTTCCTACCGATTTTTACTTTCTCATATACGAAGCAAGCAAAGAGAAAGTATTGTAATCGTAAAAATGTTAATTTTTTTCTCAACATATGTTAAGGAGTATACGAGAAAGTTTAGGGGAGACCACTCCCGCTGTTTTTTTTTTAAATTTTCGCCGCAGTATGCCCAAAACTCGGAACCGTAAAGGTCCCCTGTGAATGGGAATACGCAGAAAGATTTATTTAAAAAAATAATAACAAAAATTACAAAGTAAAATAGATGGTTAAAATGGAATAAATAGTAGTAAATTATGTATATGTTAATATAACATACTTTTAGACTTTTTGTGCAATCTTGGAGAAGAAAGTATTTAAAACATTACTTGATTGGATTGATTTAGGTTTAGTTTAGTTTAGTTACATTAACGTCCCGTTTTTGAAGCAACACGAGGGCTATTTTGGGACGGACCTCGTCATTTTGAACCGCGGTCAGATGACGAGGACGACACCTGAACTGGCACCCCCCTCTCCAAACTTCCATGCCACACCAGCGGGAGCACGTTTGACGTGCAACAGGCCCCATCCACGGCGGATCTTCAGTGGAATCGGGTTTCGAACCTGGAACCCTCCGGCCACAAAGCCGAGACCTTACCCACCGCGGCCTCATTGGATTGATTTAGGTACTGTATTAATGGGGAGAAATGGGCACAATTTATGGGCCATGAGTTGAACTTGGGTGGTGGTTGAGAAATTGTTCTGAGTCTGGATTTGGTGATAGAAAGGATTCGTTTCCCATAAGGAACTTCACTAGGTTCCTTGTTTTAATCCTGAATAATTTATTTTCACAACTTTATTCCGCCACACTGTTTCGAGGTAAACCAGTCGCAAAAATTATGTTACTTTCCGCGAATTCGTATTTTTATAAACAGATGCACTTAAGGTATCCGAACACATTGAAAAGTCGATTTTCGGCCAAAATTCCCATTTTTTAAAATTATTGATGATTTGGATAGTTCATTCATTTACCTTTCTAAAACATATTTACTTTTGTCGGTACGTTAATTAGAAGATGAGATATTAATTGTTTTATAACAAACCGAAAACCGGAAGTGGGCATTTAATTAACCGGAAGTTGTCATTTAAAGGACAGAATCCTGTCAAAAATTCTTTTAAACTGTATTTTTTCAAGTTAATATGATGTTAGTATATTTTTAGGAATTTTTTTTACAGATACTTAATTTAAGCGCGTGGCAAAACTAAAATTTGATTTTTCTCAAAGCTAGATGTTATGCATAATTTTCACACTTCAAACATGATAATTCAAGATATTATCATTCCACTTTTCTGAAATTTTGTGAACACTTTCTTCAAATGTGTCTCTAGTGAATGTACTAGAATAATGTATATTGTAACAATATTTTTTTAATTATGGTCTTTTATCTGAAAAATGACATGAAAAATTTGCTGAAAATCTTATAATGATTGTTCGATTAGCTCTAAAATTTTTATTTATCCAAAGAATGTTAAGATTCTAGTACAAGCACTAGTCCATAGTATGTAGTTTATTTTAGTATTAGTTTTATTTTAATTATTACAAAAGTTTGACCTGTAGCATGTTTGAAGATTTTGGGAATTTCCTCTAAAAAGCAGCAGAAATTAAAGATTTTTGTAAATTTATAATAATTTATACTCAAAAATCATACTCTAATATTAATCTTTATTAAATTCGAATCTAAAAAACATATTTTGATGTTTCTATTTTACAATTTTTAAAAAAAAGTGCTCCGAACGTGTTCGGATACCTTAAATGGCATTAAAATTACCTTCTATGCTAGAAAACTTTTTATTTCAAGCGTGAAAGAAATAAGATGAATTTAATAAAAACAGTTTTCAAGACACGTTTTTATTTCAACTCTATTCGGTTATTTAAACTTAAATTTATAACTCATTATAAATATTTTGAAATCTTATAATCAGGTTTTCTAAATTCACGACCAGGTGACGTAACTCGTATGGAATAAAATTTAAATCTACAATCCATTAACTGATAATTAAGGTCCGTAAATATTAAAATACTATGCTGTCATCGAGAACACGCAACTGTATAAAAAAATTTTAAGTTTCTAGCTCATTGGTAAGCGAGTGAGAAATCATTTACAAAACTCGATCTTTACAAACTTAAATAAGTCAATTTAAAAAAAAAACCAGCGGGAGTGGCTTTCACAAAACTTTCTCGTATCGGCCCTAACACCGGTGGGAAAAAATACACCAAGCGCCAGTACCATGCGCCATTCCCTAACAAAAGGTGAGAAAAATGCGGGAAATGTTCGCGCCTTTTTGTTGTTGTTTGCGTCGTAGAATGGCGAAGAAACCGAATACGCAACTTGAAAGCCTTTTTTTCAACCGATTGATACGAAAAGTTGGCACGAATCTACAATTAATGTAAGCAGACCTCAAACCAATTTTTATTTATCTAAGCCATAGGGTTTAGAAGTTATCGTGTTAAAACAAATATGCGATTATACAGATCGACAGACAGTCAACTCTTCGACGGATTTGGTCCAAAATTTGATACGGGCCTACATTCCTGATGATAAAACTGTGTACCAAATTTTATCCATCTAGCTATTTAAGTGTTTGAGTTATCGTGTTCAAATGAACACGGACAG
>BGPR01007542.1:0-13874 GCA_013235015.1 Araneus ventricosus
CTGTCCGTGTTCATTTGAACACGATAACTCAAACACTTAAATAGCTAGATGGATAAAATTTGGTACACAGTTTTATCATCAGGAATGTAGGCCCGTATCAAATTTTGGACCAAATCCGTCGAAGAGTTGACTGTCTGTCGATCTGTATAATCGCATATTTGTTTTAACACGATAACTTCTAAACCCTATGGCTTAGATAAATAAAAATTGGTTTGAGGTCTGCTTACATTAATTGTAGATTCGTGCCAACTTTTCGTATCAATCGGTTGAAAAAAAGGCTTTCAAGTTGCGTATTCGGTTTCTTCGCCATTCTACGACGCAAACAACAACAAAAAGGCGCGAACATTTCCCGCATTTTTCTCACCTTTTGTTAGGGAATGGCGCATGGTACTGGCGCTTGGTGTATTTTTTCCCACCGGTGTTAGGGCCGATACGAGAAAGTTTTGTGAAAGCCACTCCCGCTGGTTTTTTTTTTAAATTGACTTATTTAAGTTTGTAAAGATCGAGTTTTGTAAATGATTTCTCACTCGCTTACCAATGAGCTAGAAACTTAAAATTTTTTTATACAGTTGCGTGTTCTCGATGACAGCATAGTATTTTAATATTTACGGACCTTAATTATCAGTTAATGGATTGTAGATTTAAATTTTATTCCATACGAGTTACGTCACCTGGTCGTGAATTTAGAAAACCTGATTATAAGATTTCAAAATATTTATAATGAGTTATAAATTTAAGTTTAAATAACCGAATAGAGTTGAAATAAAAACGTGTCTTGAAAACTGTTTTTATTAAATTCATCTTATTTCTTTCACGCTTGAAATAAAAAGTTTTCTAGCATAGAAGGTAATTTTAATGCCATTTAAGGTATCCGAACACGTTCGGAGCACTTTTTTTTAAAAATTGTAAAATAGAAACATCAAAATATGTTTTTTAGATTCGAATTTAATAAAGATTAATATTAGAGTATGATTTTTGAGTATAAATTATTATAAATTTACAAAAATCTTTAATTTCTGCTGCTTTTTAGAGGAAATTCCCAAAATCTTCAAACATGCTACAGGTCAAACTTTTGTAATAATTAAAATAAAACTAATACTAAAATAAACTACATACTATGGACTAGTGCTTGTACTAGAATCTTAACATTCTTTGGATAAATAAAAATTTTAGAGCTAATCGAACAATCATTATAAGATTTTCAGCAAATTTTTCATGTCATTTTTCAGATAAAAGACCATAATTAAAAAAATATTGTTACAATATACATTATTCTAGTACATTCACTAGAGACACATTTGAAGAAAGTGTTCACAAAATTTCAGAAAAGTGGAATGATAATATCTTGAATTATCATGTTTGAAGTGTGAAAATTATGCATAACATCTAGCTTTGAGAAAAATCAAATTTTAGTTTTGCCACGCGCTTAAATTAAGTATCTGTAAAAAAAATTCCTAAAAATATACTAACATCATATTAACTTGAAAAAATACAGTTTAAAAGAATTTTTGACAGGATTCTGTCCTTTAAATGACAACTTCCGGTTAATTAAATGCCCACTTCCGGTTTTCGGTTTGTTATAAAACAATTAATATCTCATCTTCTAATTAACGTACCGACAAAAGTAAATATGTTTTAGAAAGGTAAATGAATGAACTATCCAAATCATCAATAATTTTAAAAAATGGGAATTTTGGCCGAAAATCGACTTTTCAATGTGTTCGGATACCTTAAGTGCATCTGTTTATAAAAATACGAATTCGCGGAAAGTAACATAATTTTTGCGACTGGTTTACCTCGAAACAGTGTGGCGGAATAAAGTTGTGAAAATAAATTATTCAGGATTAAAACAAGGAACCTAGTGAAGTTCCTTATGGGAAACGAATCCTTTCTATCACCAAATCCAGACTCAGAACAATTTCTCAACCACCACCCAAGTTCAACTCATGGCCCATAAATTGTGCCCATTTCTCCCCATTAATACAGTACCTAAATCAATCCAATGAGGCCGCGGTGGGTAAGGTCTCGGCTTTGTGGCCGGAGGGTTCCAGGTTCGAAACCCGATTCCACTGAAGATCCGCCGTGGATGGGGCCTGTTGCACGTCAAACGTGCTCCCGCTGGTGTGGCATGGAAGTTTGGAGAGGGGGGTGCCAGTTCAGGTGTCGTCCTCGTCATCTGACCGCGGTTCAAAATGACGAGGTCCGTCCCAAAATAGCCCTCGTGTTGCTTCAAAAACGGGACGTTAATGTAACTAAACTAAACTAAACCTAAATCAATCCAATCAAGTAATGTTTTAAATACTTTCTTCTCCAAGATTGCACAAAAAGTCTAAAAGTATGTTATATTAACATATACATAATTTACTACTATTTATTCCATTTTAACCATCTATTTTACTTTGTAATTTTTGTTATTATTTTTTTAAATAAATCTTTCTGCGTATTCCCATTCACAGGGGACCTTTACGGTTCCGAGTTTTGGGCATACTGCGGCGAAAATTTAAAAAAAAAACAGCGGGAGTGGTCTCCCCTAAACTTTCTCGTATACTCCTTAACATATGTTGAGAAAAAAATTAACATTTTTACGATTACAATACTTTCTCTTTGCTTGCTTCGTATATGAGAAAGTAAAAATCGGTAGGAAAACGTTTCGCTGTTTATTATTTTTTTTCCCTGAGTAAAGACTATTTTCAAAAATTAAGGAAATTGTGTTTATCCCGAGCAACGACGGGTATTTTAGATAGTTCTACAATAATTTGTGTAATTTAATTTAATAAAATTATTTTATCTCACGTCTTAGATCAACCCAGACCCAAAGTATAAAAGGTTTTGGCCTGGAAAGAGTGCCTCAGCTTTCTGATTCGTTCATTCGAAAGAACCAACCGCTCAGAGACAAGAAGGAACTCAAAATGTACTCAAAGAACGCTTTCTAGCACTGACACTTCTTGCTTGCTTTTCGAACGAAGACATCCCTTTGATTGTTATTAGTTGATTGCTATCCATTAAAAAAAACTGAGCCCTGCGTTGTAACACACAACTGTCACTTGCACTTCTCTCGGATCGGATCGAACCGAAATCCAATCCTGTAAAAACATCCTCGCCGCTGCGCGAACAACCGGGACGTTATGAGGATGGCGAAAAATATCCTTCTTTGCCTGGGCTATATTCAGTTTTTCGTCAGTAGACGTCACAGTGAAGACATCGAACAGTAAAAAACACTCAATGATTATTGTAAGAGCGATCTCCCTTTTTTTGTATACTTTCTGGCGTGTACACTGTAAAAAAAAATCCCGTAAAATTTACGGTTTTTAACTGGCAGCTGGGTTGGTTGTGCAAAACCGTAAAAGTTACGAAGTAAATGCGTATGCACAACGGTTTTTTACCATACAAGAACAAGTTTTTTCCGTAAAAGTTAAGAAGTAAATCCGTAGTCATAACGGTTTTTTACCATATCAGATCAAGTTTTCTCCGTATATGTACACTGTAAAAAAAATCCCGTAAAATTTACGATTTTAAAGTGGCAGCTGGGTTGGTTGTGCAAAACCGTAAAAGTTACGAAGTAAATCCGTAGTCATAACGGTTTTTTACCGTATGAGATCAAAATTTCTTCGAAAAATTACGAGTAGTATGTAGAGTAATACGGTGGGCAGATGGGGAGGGGAGTTGAGATGTTTTCTTCCTGCACCCGAAGTGACGACATCGACTGAGTTGAGTTGAAACGTGCTGATGTGATCTGAAGTGAGTGACGTCTTCCCAACTTAGATATTTTCATCATTTTTCGAATTAACTGGAAAGTCAATTAATTAGAAATCTTAATTATAATCATTTAGGAATATTAATTAATCAAGGCTTCATTATTAATTTCAATTAGTTCAATTAATCTAATTTTTAATTGAACTTACTTGGACGATTTCGAAGTAGATGGTGACAAAACATCAAACTCCTCCGAGCCGGGGATCGAACCCGCGTTCAAAGAGTTGGCAGACAGTCGCTCTAACCACTATGTCACCGGGAACTTCATAAAATATGGTAAAAATAATCTATTTGAGTTTTAAAGTCACTATAGCTCTAGTGGTGTAAAAATCAACTATTACCAGAACACGTGTATATATAAAGTCGAATCGCAGTTTTATTCGCATGATGTTCAAAACTATAAAATAATTGCTGAAAAATAAGAGCAAGTGTAGAAAATAATCTTAAAATGATTTAAGAAAAGGGAAAGTTATCGTACGGAAAGCAAGACCGTATGACGAAAAATATAATTTGAACTGACGGTTTAAACCGTTTTGGTTGGAGCGGAAAACGGTGAAAAACCGTTTTGTCAACAAAACAGCTTTAAACCGTCAAATATACGAAAAAAGTCCGAAAAAAACCGGATATTTTTTACAGTGTGCGAAGTATGGACGAGTTTTCTGTTTTGTTTATTTTGAGTTCACAGAACTTTCGTACCCAGGATCCACTTCCGGTTTCCATAAGATACAGTATCAAAATTTTACCACCAGTTATTAGCCAAATCGTTTAATTAAGATCTAACCGCCAAATATGACTTCAAAGTCGCCAAAAAGAGCGAATTATCGCAGCCTTTCCCAAACAATGAGGCTCTTATTTTAAGTCAACAGCGAGAGCTACAGCAATAGGAACATCAAATTTCATATTTTCACAGTATCCGTAAGCCATAACATTGAATAACTCTACTTCATACATTAATTAACATCTTCAAAGCACTGAAATTTTGAAGATTCCCATTGACAAAGCATTACGCCGGAAGTCGTTCGGTGTTGCGGAAGTTATCCCAAATCAACAAAACAGAAAACTCGTCCATACAAAGAGAAAGTATTGTAATTATCGATAACCTCGTCGACCTCGAGGTTCCGATGAATGTTTTTTAAAGTTTTAGAACTTTTTGTGTTAGAAAATCACATTTTTGGAATTATGTCTGTCGGTCTGTCTTTTGAACTTTTTGTGTCAGAAAAACAAATTTTTGGAATTATGTCTGTCTGTCTGTCTTTTGAACTGTTTAGAACTTTTTGTGTCAGAAAATTTTAGCCATCTAGCTATTCAAGTTAAGTTTTTGAGTTATAGTGTTTTCATGACTTCGGACATACATACAGACAGACTTCCCGTAGACGGATTTTGTCCAAAATTTGATAGAAACCTACAAATTACGTGTAAAGATCACATACTAAATTTCATCCCCGTAGCTCTAATAGTTTTCGAGTTATCGTGTTCACAGACAGACATAATTCCCAAATTGTTTTTTTCGGACTCAGGGAGGTCTAAAACGTGGAGATTCGCCAAAATCTCGAGTTCGAATTTTTTGACGATTACAATACTTTCTCTTTGTATACTTCGTATACGAGAAAGTAAAAAAAACCGTGATTTGAAAACAGTTCTAGATTCATAATACGAAAAGAACCAGTCATTCTTCCATGCAAGATGTTTATTAGTAGAACAAGGAAGTGCAACCGAAACAAAAACTCTCGTTCAACAGTTATGGCAGGTTACAGTTAAAATAGTGCGCACAAGTACTGAACACCTAGATTATATGAATTAATACAAAAAGTTCCGTAGATATGACAACTGTAGTTGATAAATAATAATCTGGCAGAAATTTAAGACCAATTTCATTACATTCGTCGCCCCGTACAGCAAGTCGTAACCCCCTGTCGGGCAAACTCTAGCGCCATTCCTGTCTATTTATGCTGTTTTTTATATGCGTAAATGATGCATTATGCGGAAAAATTACAGTAGAATCATAGGAAGACGAATTTTTTTTTTTTTAATTTTCTGAAAATTTTTTACTGAAAAATGAAGGAAAAATAAGAATTACGAAACAGAAACAAAACTGTTTATTCCTAACTTAAAAGAAGTATTGGAATTGGTCTTTAAGAATGAGTGCAGCACCTTAATGAGTAGAAACAAACTCGGATATCTTCTTTTCTACCCTCAACTTGTTTGCCATTGTTCCGTGCGAATTGCCGCGTGCTCTTTCCGTACGCCTTCACAGAGCACCCAGAGTCAATACTCGACTGCATTTGGTATTTCAAGAGTATTTTACCGAATGTCCCGGATAATCCGAATGTCCCGGATATTCCGAATTCCCCGGATAATCCGAACAGAGGACCCAACCAGTTCGGATTCCCGGGGTTCTACTGTATTGCGTATGATGCACTGCTAATTTTCAAAAGTAAATACGCAGATTTATTTTTTAAGCAACATGGTCTAAGAAGCACATGTAGCTTTGCAGTGGCAGCTAATCAGAGAGGCGGTCGCCCTCCCCCCACTTTTTGCAGGAAAAAAAATTAAATTTTTATTTCATTTTAGCCGCTAAAAACTAGAAATTATAAAAGTCCGAAAAAACGAGCCAATTTTTGTAGATAAATTTCTAAATTTTATGGGCTACCCCTATCTTTTCTAGGAATTTTAGTTATCTAAAATCCCCTCCCCCACACATTTGCAACTCGGAATCGCCACTTCTGGAGCTTTGTTGCGAAAACTCATTGAAATAAAAAAATAGACCCACTGAGAGAGGAAGGGGGACAAAATCCCCTAGGCCCGGGATTTTCTTATTTTCGAGAGTATTTGCTTTTATTTGTGACAAATAGGACTCTGTGCGAATTGAACTCTATTTTTTCATTTATTTCCTCTGAATATAAAATTCGCCTATTCTCATTATTCTAATCTAAACTGAAATAAGAGGCTATATTTTCGCAACAGTATGTAGGCTATAACTTTTATAGGAAGGATTTTTGCATACTGTGATAAGTAAAAAATATAGCGCAAAAATCAAAAGTTTCAGTGTAAATATAGCTACGTTTTTCACATATTTTCTTTATTAAAAAAACTGTTAGGTTTAACCCTCCGACTGCTTATCCTCCGATTTCTGCTGGTAGGATTGGTTTGGTGTAGTTATATTTACGTCCCGTTTTGGAGCAACACGAGGGCTATTTTGGGACGGACCTGGTAATTTTGAACCACGGTCAGATGACGAGGACGACGCCTGAGCTGGCACCCCCCCCTCCAACTCTGCTGGTAGGAAGTAAGTCTATTTTCTGCTGCACCCTGCGATTGTCACAAACTGATGTTTTTACTTAGTATTATTATAGCGTTTAATCATGTTAAAGCTTTGCACATAAATAACACTTCGCTTGGTTCAATGCATTTGAACATGTTCGCAAACGTTGCATCTAAATAGAGATTTTAAAAAATCGGCCGTCAGATGGTTAACGTAAATATGCAGAGAACCATTTTTGTAGCCCATATAATAACAAATAAATTATAAAAAAGTTTAAAATGATCCGGTCATTAGTAATAGAGATAATAGCTCTTCCACAAATATTGACATTTTGTACCTTCGACGGTGGGTGGGGGAGGGGAGCTTCAGGGGGAATTTTTGGAAATTTTGTGAAAATGCTCCTCTGGTAATAATCTATCAATGGAGTAAAATTAAGCTTTAGGCTAATTATTTCCAAGTTTGATGTTTTGAGGCTTTTTGGACTAATGAAACGTTGCAACACTAATAACTTTATCATCGTTCTAATAGCTTTATCTTCGTTAGCATGTACCTTATGACAATTAGCGTTATTAGTTAAGGCAACAAATCGATTTTGATGCGAAGATTCCATGGAAACTACTAATCGCCTTAATTATTGTCATCTTGAAACGAGCGATTAATATGCAAATTTTCAAATTTCAGCTATGTACTGTATCTATTGAAAGACAAGAAACCAAAAATAATAACATTTTTGACCATATATATATTATTATACTAGCAGTACGCGCACGGCGTTGCCGTGGAATCGGAACTTCAACGAAATAAAAAAAAAAGCCTACATCCAATTACATAAATGAAAGTTTTAAAAACGAAATCAAAACAGATATATATATATATATTATTGAGTTGGTCCGCCTCTTTTTCCTCTCGACCGAGTACCGTTAATTCCAAACAAGGTTAAAAAAATTACAATGTGATATTTATTACACCGCAAGCAAAGTATGAAAGGCAAAGAAATAAGTTAAGACACACTTAAAAATAATAATCGAAGTCATCGAGTAAATAAATCATCTCCTCGCAGAACGCGAAAGTAATGACGTCACCCTGGCCCGTCAGCCAATGAAATTGCCCGCAACGTTCCTGAGAGCTGTCGCGGGCGGAAGCTTTTCTAGAGGAAAAATATCGTTCAACTACCAGGAAAAAATTAATTTAAAAAAAACGAAAAAAGATATTTTAACCCTTCTTGTTTTAAATCCGACAGAACCGTTGCAGTTATAAGCTGAAAAATTTTCAAAATGATATCTTTATTAGAACATCGGATGCAAGAGTTTTAAGGATTCCAAAAAATTTTATCTTTGGAAAGTGACTATTTTAAAAAAAAAATCCCAAAATTCAGTAAATTACGTTAGAAATTCGAAACTAACTTCATTAGAACGGAAATCGCGTGTTCTTTCCGATGGTGTATTTATTTTTATCGTACAGTTATCCGAAATCATGCTATTGAGAAATTAGTGCGAAAAATCATCCAAAACAACACAAAACATTAAATAAAAAAATTTTCTAGTTTAAATTTTAAAATTCCGGCTTCGAGGTGCATTCAGTCACCATTACGACTACCTGTGTGCCAAATTTCATGGCTGTAAGTGCGATAGATTCGTCTGGACATCGCAGACACACACACACACATACACACACACAAACATTGCCTTTTATAAGTATAGATTATGCTAAAAGATCCCTACATTTTATTTATTCAACCAAAATATCGCTTAAAGAGGAAGACTAAATTTGAACTTTTATTTTGAATATTAATTTGCTCGATTTTAAATATTAAAAATCCTCAGTTTTAACATTGCTAAAAAAACAGTATAAAGTTAATTGGCCTTATCTTTTTTAAGTTTATCTGATGGTTTTCTATTAATTTTTACTTTCTCGCATACGAAGTATACAAAGAGAAAGTATTGTAATCGTCAAAAAATTCGAACTCGAGATTTTAACGAATCCCCATGTTTTAGACCTCCCCGAGTCCGAAAAACACAATTTTGGAATTATGTATGTCTGTCTGTGAACACGATAACTTGAAAACTATTAGAGCTACGGCGATGAAATTTGGTATGTGCTCTTTAAACATAATTTGTAGGTTTCTATCAAATTTTGGACAAAATCCGTCAACGGGAAGTCTGTCTGTCTGTATGTCCGAAGTCATCGAACACTATAACTCAAAAACTTGAATAGCTAGATGGATAAAATTTGGTACACTGTTTTATCGTCATGAATGTAGGTCCGTTTAAAAGTTTGGCCCAAATCTGTGAAAGGGTTGACTGTCTGTCGATCTGTATAATTTACCATTGAGACCAATCCGCTATCTCCAAGCGCAATGCGTACGGAAGCAATCGTCTGTGCTCGCTAAAGGAGCGAATTACGTCAGTTTGTCCTTGAGACGGCAAGAGTGAAACCTAGCAGTGTGCGATAGATGCGTTTTAATCGGTACGCATCTCTTTGAATTGGATTCTTTACCTAGATATTTTTCAATCGCTATAATGAAAAACCTTCTGATAGTCATTGGATTCTTGTTAACAGGAAGTTCGAATTTTTTTAGTCACGCGGGGGAAGGAGAAACGGTACCTTTTGGGGGAAATATACGAGAAAGTTTAGGGGAGAACTCTCCCGCTGGTTTTAAAAGCTACTTTCATTTAAGCAATTGCAGTCATTGATACGCTGCTAGCGTAATGAGTTATTTCTTTGCATAACTGGTAACAGTTAAATAACCTGTACAAAAAATTTCCCCGATGGGGCAGGGTTCCCCCTCTGGCGCCACCCCTGTAAATAGAGAACGCAGGCATTCATTATTTGCAAAATGTACTCCTGTTCTGCGCAACTCTTCGTTGCCGATCGAAAGCGAAAATCGGGAGCCCTCTGAAACCAGTGGAAGTGGCCTCCCCTAAATTTTCTCGTATACTGCTCAAAAATTTGTCATTTCCCCTCCCCTTGCGTGGATAAAAAAAAAATCGAACCTACTGTAATCCAAAATGCAACGAATATCAGAAGGTTTTCCATTGCAGATTATAGTGATTGTAAAATATTTAAGAGAAGAATTATATTAAAAGAGATGCCTATGTATTAAAACTTAGCAATATTTATTTTCCATCACACTCCAGCAAGATCCGCCATTACACGAGCGAGCGAAAACAAAACAGGAGATAGAACATATCTATCACAAACTCCGTCTCAAGGACAAAGTGACGTAATCCTCCCGCTTGGTACCAGAGATTGCTAAATACGCATGCGCATGGAGATCAATTTTGAAACGAATTATACAGACCGACAGACAGTCAACCATTTGACGGATTTGGCCCAAAGTTTTATACGGACCTACATTCATGACGATAAAACTGTGTACCAAATTTTATCCATCTAGCCATTCAAGTTTTTGAGTTATAGAGTTCACATGACTTCGGTCAGACAGACAGACTTTCCTTTGACGGATTTTGTCCAAAATTTGATAGAAACCTACAAATTATGTTTAAAGACCACATACCAAATTTCATCCCCGTAGCTCTAATAGTTTTCGAGTTATCGTGTTCACAGACAGACATAATTCCAAAATTGTGTTTTTCCGACTCAGGGAGGTCTAAAACGTAGAGATTCGTCAAAATCTCGAGTTCGAATTTTTTGACGATTACAATACTTTCTCTTTGTGTACTTCGTATACGAGAAAGTAAAAATTTCCCCCATGGGACAGGGTCCCCCCCCTCTGGCGCCAACCCTGTAAATAGAGAACGCAGGCAGTCATTATTTGCAAAATGTACTCCTGTTCTGCGCAACTCTTCGTTGCCGATCGAAAGCGAAAATCGGGAGCCCTCTGGGAAAATAAACGCAGACGCTCGGAATGACGTCCGTTTCCGGCTTCGTGGCGAAGGGGGGACGCTTTTATCGCGTATACATCTCGCTTCGTGTAAACTCCGCTGACATTTGTTTATAGTGGGCCGGCCTGCGGTAGGAACTATCTCTACGATTGCTCGATTCCACTTGCGACAGACGGTTTCGATGACGGACATCGTAATTATTGTTTGGCGAAGAGTCCGCCGAGAAGCGATTCGAAAACGGTTGTTTATGGGGTTTCTAAACCAGCTCACCCTGATAAAACGCGCGATTATTTCTAAATTTGCGTGTTGCGATTATGTATGCGAATGGTAATACTCTGCACAAGGCCGGTCGTAGGAGGAGCATTTGGTAACAATTTTGATCAACAAGTTAGATTTTTACATAATCATCGCTATGGACGAGACATCTCGTCTTCCTGGAATGATAGTTATGCGCTACAATTTGTCTTGCGTACCATTTCTGATAAGTTGGACTTGTCGATAAAAGCTACTATTTTTCTTGGAGTTTGCATCAAATTCGTGCACGAGGGCGAATGTGTTAGGAATAGGAATCTTAAGGGTCTAGAGCAGGGATTCCCAACCTTTTTTCCCTCGCGTACCCCTTCATTTGGCTTTTTATTTTCGCATACCCCTACTACCATATCTACCCCCCCCCCATCCCCTCCAAATATTCAAAGTACGTCTGTATAAAGCAGTTTTACCAATAATGTTAAGAACCTAGGTAAGCGTAAGAGTCAAGTGACTGGAATTTATAATATTTACAGAACTTGGTTTTGATTGTACATTTTATTCCATTTTTACAATAGTATTAGTTCGACGTCAAAACAAATGAAATCAGTATTGTAATAATTTCGTATGAACTTATAAGGATAGCTAAAAGTTAGACTTCCTTTTGCTTTCTTTTTTCTTATTTGGAAGGTACGTTTAGGACTTGCATAACTTTTACTTTTTACACGAACTTGGGGAAAAAATTCTGTAACATTTTTAACCCCTTATGATTTCTTGTGTCCTCCATTACCGACTTTGAATTCGCGTACCCGCAGGGGTACGCGTACCACAGGTTGGGAACGTCTGGTTTAGAGCAAAGAAAAAAACAACCATATGCTAACGCAATATGCTTACAATTTGATGCTTCGTAGTCTAGTGGAGAAAACCGAGGATGCAGTTTGGACGTCTTCCTTTTCTCTGATTAAAACTTCACACAGGTCTACAATTTGGGTGACGAGACCACACGTAATTTCATTTACCTAGCTTGTTGCGTTTTTACTTTCTCGTATACGAGGTACACAAAGAGAAAGTATTGCAATCGTCAAAAAATTCGAACTCGAGATTTTGACGAATCTCCACGTTTTGGACCTCCCTGAGTCCGAAAAACACAATTTTGGGATTATGTCTGTGTGTCTGTGAACACGATAACTCGAAAACTACTGGAGCTACGGGGATGAAATTTGGTAATTTAGAATACTTTCGTTTATGTTAAAAGGGTTCTTTTTCGTAACTGGAATTGAATATTTATATATTTTGCGTATATATTTGCAATATTTTTTCCCTTGACCTTTCTTATACTAGAAGCTCCCTTCACTTAAAGATTTAAATTTGTGTTGCATGCTATTGCTAACATTCTCTTTCAACATTTTTTTTATTTTGTATTTGGTAATGCATTTTTTTTTCTGTTAATTTCCATTTCTCATGCTTTTTAAAAAAAATTCTTAAGCACTCTGCCAATGCGCATGAAATTTTCTACTACGACTTTCGTTAGAAAATCTGTGACGATGAGATATGGGATATGTTTGGAAGGTTAAAAGCCCGTCTTAGACGGGCACAAATTTTCTAGTTACCAAATAAAACCCCAAAAGGCCACTAATGGCACGCAAAAAATATTGCAAACGATACATAACTTTTAAGTGGCACGTAAAAAACATTGCAAACAATATAAAATCCTCCAAATGGCACGTAAAAATTATTACAAAAAATACATAAACTTTTACATAACATGGAAATAATATCTCTGGTATTGGTGTCCAAGGCGTGTGCCCTGACGGTCCTACCCTAGTTTCGCCAGTGCCAGCGCCGTCTTATCCGATGGGCTGATTGGACTTCAACCCTGGGACGCCAGTGATTTGAGAGAACCTGAAAATTTGCTATGCTGATTTTATTTTGAACTACCTCTGGTATTGGTGTCCAAGGCTGGTGCCGTGACTGTCCTACCCTAGTTTCGATACTGACAGCGCCGTCTTATCCGAAAAACCGAAAACCGGTTATTTTGAGCGGTTTTAACCACCCGGTTAAACCGGAGGTTAAAAAAACCAGTATAACTAATGTGACCATACGTCCCGTTTTGAACGGAACCGTCTCGTTTATTGGTAGTCTGTCCCGTTGTCCCCAAGCACGGTCTCGGTGCGCTAAAATGTCCCGTTTTCAGAACGAGAGCAACTTAATGGCTGGACCGGGAGCCAAGTGGGTATAATTGCTATGGGCTACAGTATTAGAAGGCGCAATGGAGGCAAAATATTAAAGCATTTTAAGATCACTTTTTAAAGCCAAATATGCGAAAAAAATAATGTCATACCCAGAACAGCATTTATACTTTTAAACCATTTTAGCCATTACGTCTCGGAGACTCAGATTATGTCCCCAGCGCAACTTATCCTCGCTACGGAGTAACCCAGTGACTATTTTTAAAATTAGCCCCAAAAAAATCCGATGGCAGCCTCCTTTATTACATTTCATTAGCTTCATTTTTACGTGTTTATTTACGTTCTTTTCATTAATAATTAAAAACTACGAAGAAATTTGCGTTTCTTTAATAATACTAAAAATATTTTTCAATTTTTATATTTTCTAAGCAAAAAAAAATTCTATTCTCTTACTAAAAAATTAAATGTCCCGTTTTGAGGGGGGAAATAAATGGTCACGCTAACTATTACATAAGAATTAGTAGTTGTCCCGGTTTTTAGAATAAAAATAAGGGGTCTATTCTGGTATCCCCGGTTGGG
>BGPR01007542.1:23593-45510 GCA_013235015.1 Araneus ventricosus
CCCCCCCCCCCCCCGCAGCTGCCGATTTCGGCGAAGTGCAGTGGCAATTCTTGACAGCCGATTGGTTTTATGTGGGCGCCGGTACGTGTGCAAGCTCCAACTGTTCTCTATACACTACTAATGGAATGTTGCAGACCGGTCTCAAACCGGTCGACACGAATCGGTGTATGTGCAAGGAGCCTAAGCTGAGGAACAAACCGTCCAGTCACCAGTTAAATTAAAGGAAAATTTGTTGCGATCCCAGAATTCAGTCACAGGTTCTGCCACTTCCGGTCAGGGCCCATTTTCAAAGGAGGACGCGTCTGGGGAAGCAATTAACATTCCTTTTCCACTTACAGGAGGTCAATTGACTTTACTTTAACACATTCATCGCTATGGGCGAATTAGATGCAAGCTCCAAGAAAGTAACCGTGCTCGCTCTAGACAATTTATAAATCGAAAGAGAAAGAGGTGAACGTATTCTGTGTGAACGTACTAATATGTTTAACTTCATAAATTTGCTATGCAAGTCAAATTCTAGTGCGCAGCGAAGATTCCTGAAGGACGAGATATCTCGTCCTTAGCGATGAATGTGTTAAAGCTGGACATTCAGTCAGACCACACCATGCAAATTCGGTCACTCAACTCCAAAACCGGTCGTCAGTGTGAAAATCCGACGAGATTTGGAGTGATGCTGTCGAAAGTTTGGATTTTCAGCTTCGCTTGAAATCCATTTGGAGTGTTGGGTCCTAAAAGCTGAAATGCGACCTTGAGGGAGGGGGGAGCGAGGCTCTTTCGCAAAAGCCAGAACCATTGCTGGAGCCCCGTTTTGATTGGGGAAGGGAGGAGTAGGCCCAGTAATCCTAGGGTTGGGTTGGTTTTTATGGCGCAAAAGCCATTTTTGGCCATGCTGCGCCAAAATAATCCTTGGGGATCGGAGTGACCGGTAGGTGAAGGGTTGGCGGTTGGCGCAGTCTGTCCAGTGAATAGTATACCTAAATGTATGGGTTGAAAATTGGAATGGCGTGGAGTGCTACGACACAATTTGCGCGGTGCGGACTGACCGTGAATGTCCAGCTTAAAGCGACTTCTTCTCCTTCCAGAGACCTGGCACCGGACTCTGACCGCCTTCCAGTCCCACGCCTGCGACGATGAGGAGCTCCACTTGCGCTGCACCCCTTCCACCGTCATCAGCGTCCACTACGTCTTCTACGGGAGGCAGGCCGGTTCCGGCCACCTGTGCCCGGACAGGAGCACCGCCTTCATCTCCACGGCTTGCGAGTCCACCAAGGCCTTGCAGGTCGGTTCAAAACAAACTTATTCATTACTCAACACTAGTTCTCAAAGCATTATCTTTCAGTGCCCATTTCTCAATATAACCATGTATTATGTAAAGTTACAGATATTATTCGATGTAGAACATTAAAGTAAAAATCGCTATTAAAGCAGATTTTAAAAACGCACTTTTATTAGTGTACTAATAGTTTTTGATATTATAGTACTAAAAGTTATTTTAATTTTAATTATTTTCTTTTTATTAAGTCAATAACACATGCGTGCGATGAAAAAAGTGTCTTAAAAGTAATTAGTGTTTTTAATAGCTTTTGGGATGCTGATTACTGTAAAAATAATTAAAAAATTCAATCACGTACAGTTTGATCGCAAATCACAGGTCTGATGTGTACGGATTTTGTATATTTTATAGCAATGTAATGATATTTGCATGTACTTATTAAACATATTATAGATTTTATATGATAAGTTTCTCCATATAAATTCTATCTAAGAAAGAATGAACTACACTGGCATACAAAAGTTAAGGAACATTTCGTAAAATGCGAGAAATTTGCAATTAATACGAAAACTATGTTTCGAAATCAGTTCTGGAGAATCGTGTGACATTCAATAGAGTATCATATATATATTACAGTGAAGATTCGGTCACGAGGGCAATTAGGGGGACCACCAGAAAGGGACGAAGGCGAAAATGGAGTTTCACCCATCCTGTTTCACAGAAAGCTGATAACGAGATGTAACTTTTATCGATGGTTATGTCGATCGATGGTTTAATGTGCATAAATATTTACACGCATTTTCGTAAGCATAGCACAAATCCTTTCGAATTTGATACGAATGTTTGTAATTTATTTTATTGTTTTTCTATTATGTTATGCCTCTTTATATATTCATTTTTAATTACTTTAAGAGTTCATTTAGTTAAAATGTAGCCAACAGCTATACTTTATGCACCGGTTTATTATGCGCTGAAGATTGTGTTACGTTGCTTCTAAATTTCATATTGATATTTTTAATAATCTTTTAAAATTAATATTTTCGTATTTTTCACTCCCCCCGCCAAGTTTGTAAATACTTTCTCATTCCATGGAAGACCGATCCTCCACAATCTGATTCCATATGCATTTAACCCTCTGCACTCGAGAGGTTTCTCTCAGTCGCCATTCTAGACTGTGCATCATTTTGACTTTTCTTGATTTCGATGGTTAAAAAAATACCCACAGAGTTGTAAGAAGTCGCAGAATAATTTTTCAGGAAAAATAAACTTACACAAATATATTTTTTACGTTTCGAAGCATCAAAATAAGCCCTTGTAATCAGGGAATAATTATGCATCTTTTTACTTTCCCGAGTACAGAGGATTAATAATATTTAGGTGATGTATTATTGTACAGTTAATGTGTTTTTTCCGAACAGATCGTCCACGACAGATGCCACAAGCACAGGTCGTGCCGTTTGTACATATCCAAGGACACATTCAGAGACGACCCGTGTCCTGACGTCCGCAAGTTCATAGAAGTCATGTATAAATGTAGGCCAGGTGAGCTCATAATATGCTTGTCGATACAAAAATAAATAACAAAAAATTAGGGTACTTTTGCGTTAAAGCGGCCACCGAGCCTACTTGGCGACCTTCGGATTTCGCCAAGCTCGTAAATCCAGTGTTCTAGCGAAGCTACTATGTTCCGGCTCCCGCGGCTAGGGAAGCCGTAGGATGTGTTTTTAAGTTTAAAAAAATCTACCATGTTCCCACTTGGTTTTATTCACAATAAAAAACAAGTACTTAATATTTTTCAAAAGTCAATTCTAATTTAAGAACAAAAGCAACACGTAAATAGACGAGCAAAAAAGTGACACGACTTTTACAGGACTGCACGTTTTTATAGGATCAAACGTTTCTGGCAAGATTTTACCACCCTCTTGGCGATATATCTCGGTTGCTTGGCGATTCAATCTCGGGGGCCGCTTTAACATGCAAGAACGAAAATGAGACTCCAATCTCTAGACCAGAGGTTCCCAACCTGTGGTACGCGTACCCCCAAGGGTACGCGAGATCAAAGTTGTTAATGGCGGGGACAAGAAAACATAAGGGAATAAAAAAGTTAGAGAATTTTGTTTCTCTAAGTGAATACTTGCTATTTAATAACTATACTACTTGAATAGTTGATTATTAGGAAGAGTCATTTTTAGCTACCCTTATAAGTTAAAACGAAATAAATACAATGCTGGTTTCATTTGCTTTGGCGTTGAACTCATACTACTGAAAAAATGCACTAAAATGTAAAATCAAAAATAAGCTCTGCAAATGTTATTCATTCGAGTCATTTCACTTTTAAGCTAATTTTAACGTTATTGATAAAAACTTCTTTGCATAGACGAATGGTTGGGGGGGGGGGGCGGTGGAATGAATGCTAAAAGGGGTTCGCGAAAACAAAAAGGATAATAATCAAGGGGTATGCGAGAGAAAAACTGTTGGGAACCCCTGCTCTAATGCGGAACATCGTAGCATGATAATGTCTTAGGCTTCATTCGGCTGACTTTATATTATTTATAAAGATAGACTCTTCATTATATAGCAACGATACGCGGATGTGTCTCTTTCAGCTTTAACCTTTTCCGGCTCAGTGGTTGCAAAAGAGGACACAAACTTTGAAATTTTCTAAAAAAATCCATTTCCACTTTGAAACCCGGAAAATTGCAGAAAACGGCAGCTGATAGTTCTCCTTTTAGAATGTAGATGGCAGCCCAGTGAAATTTCGCTTTCATTTCCGAAAAATTATCGATTTAAAATGCCCAAATTTCTTGACTCAGAGATAGGCATTTTTTTGAGTTCTTGCCTTTTACAATTTTAGCAAATTTACTCGACAATTTTCCTCCAATATTTTAGAAGTTTCATGATTTTGTGTAAAATTTAACATTATTTTTTGAGCGTATCAAGATAGCTGTGTCCAAAGGGGTCCTCATATGAGGTGTATCCCCAAAGAGGGATAACGAAACGACCCCTCCACAGGAAGAGGTGGTTTTTTTTTGTAAATTCTATGTCTAAACAATAAATTAAGCCCATTCATGATGTTTTTTCATCGTATTTAAAAAAAATTAATGCCTTTCGCAGAAAAGGATTAAAGACGATATCCGATTTGTCTTTTCATCACATACACACATGACACAACTACGACACAAACCGTAAACATATGAAAATAATAGTTAACAAATGGCTAAGAGCCGGATCACAATTTACACCCTCTTGGGGGTTGGTTTAGTTGAAGTCTGACAAAAATATTCCCTCGGGATGGAGATGGCAGCTTTGTTTTTACTTTGACTCTTTCCCTTAAGAGAAAGTCATAAGAGTGCACTGCACACACAAAAACCAGCGGGAGTGACATCCCCGAAACTTTCTCGCATACGACCAGTAATGTGGGGTGGGTAAACACCCAATTGGTAGGTAAATATTTTTGGGGTATTTACCCAAGGCCTGGTTATTTTGAAAAAAAATATATGAATGGTGATTTACAATGAAACATATAAAATTTATGAATTCCCAAAAACTTAATATTTTGCAAAAAAATTGCGTATGCTCGCAATATTTACGCGCGCTGAGGTACCACAACTTTATTTAACGTTTTTGAGTACGAAATCTTACTCTAGATATCGCACAACATTTCACTACGCCTCTGGTTAATCACAGGAGTCCATCTGGAGAATGTCAAAACGAAGTTTCGTTTTGCGGATTGACATAATTCCCGAAGCACGTGTTTGCGGCTCGCTACAATTTCCGCCAAGGTCAAACGCCAACCATACTCACTTGAGTAAAACCAGCGGGAGTGGCCTCCCCTAAACTTTCTCGTATACTTTTCAAACATTTGTCATTTCCCTTCCCACTGCGTTGATAAAAAGTTCGAACCAACTGTAACCCAGAATGCAATGATTATCAGAAGGTTTTTCATTGTTGATTATAGCGATAGTAAAATATTGAGGTGAAGAATCATATTCAAAAAGATACGTATGTATTAAAACTTCGCAATATTTATTTTTTTTTTATCAAACTCGAGCAATGCAAGTTCCGCGTGCGGAGAAGAAAACAGAATAGCTTGCGCATGCGCAGAGATTGCTTCGAATACGCAAATAAAACGAGACGCCCTAAATGTTTGCTTTCTTACAAAATCTCGCCGCAAGAATTGGTTTTTGGCAAACTTCCAAGTTTTCGGAGTATCACTTCTTTGCACAGGCATTTACGCATGCGCATGGAGTTGAACAAGTATGCTATTATACAGACCGACAGACAGTCAACCCGTCGACGGATTTGGCCCAAAATTTTATACGGACCTACATTCATGACGATAAAACTGTGTACCAAATTTTATCCATCTGGCTTTTCAAGTTTTTGAGTTATAGCGTTCGCATGACCTCGAACATACAGACAGACAGACTTCCCTTTGACGGATTTTGTCCGAAAGTTGATAGAAACCTACAAATTATGTTTAAAGACCACATACCAAATGTCATCCCTGTAGCTCTAATAGTTTTCGAGTTATCGTGTTCACAGACAGACAGACACAAACACACACACACACACAGACATAATTCCAAACCAGCGGGAGTGGTCTCCCCTAAACTTTCTCGTATACTCCTAACACATGTAGAGAAAACTAGAATTATAAAAGGCGTCAAATAAACTTCCGTCGCAAGTAAACCAAAGTTGGAACCACGCGTGGTTTGAAGGATCAAAACAAATTCAAATCCTCTGCTCATTCTTTTGCCCAACAGGACCTGGCGAGACTCCCTAAATGTTTGCTTCCTTACAAAATCACTCAAGAATTTGTTTTTGGCAAACTGCCAAGTTTCGGAGCGTCCCTTCCTTGCACAGGCATTGCCACTAGTAGGCATGCGCAGGGAGTTGTTTCAAAACTGAACAAGTATGCGATTATACGGACCGACAGACAGTCATCCCTTTGACGGATTTGGCCCAAAATTTTATACGTACCTACATTCATGACGATAAAACTGTGTATAAAATTTTATCCATCTGGCTTTTCAAGTTTTTGAGTTATATCTTTCGCATGACCCCGAACATACAGACAGACAGACTTCCCGTTGACGGATTTTGTCCAAAATTTGATAGAAACCTACAAATTATGTTTAAAGACCACATACCAAATTTCATCCCCGTAGCTCTAATAATTTTCGAGTTATCGTGTTCACAGACACACACACAGACACACACACAGACACACACACAGACACACACACAGACAGACATAATTCCAAAATTGTGTTTTTCGGAATCAGAGAGGTCTAAAACGTGGAGATTCGTCAAAATCTCGAGTTCGAATTTTTTGACGATTACAATACTTTCTCTTTGTACACTTCGTATACGAGAAAGTAATAAGCGAAACGTTCACCGACACACAGTCGTAATGTGTATTTTGAACTAAATATGCAATTTGAACACCTGTTTTTTAACCGATTGAGATGAAAATTGGGCATAGATCTATAATTAATATTAGCATCCGCGATATCAAGTTTTATTTATCTAAGTCAAAGGGCTTATGAGATACAATTATGCGATTATACAGACCGCCAGACAGTCAACCCGTTGATGGATTTGACCCAAAATTTTATACTGACCTACTTTCATGACGATAAAACTGTGTACCAAATTTTATCCATCTAGCTATTCAAGTTTTTGAGTTATAGTGTTCGATGACTTCGGACATACACACAGACAGACTTCCCGTTGACGGATTTCGTCCAAAATTTGATAGACACCTACAAATTATGTTTAAAGACCACATACCAAATTTCTTCCCTGTATCTTTAATAGTTTTCGAGTTATTGTGTTCACAGACAGACAGACATAATTCCAAAATTGTGTTTTTCGGACTCAGGGAGGTCTAAAACGTGGAGATTCGTGAAAATTTCGAGTTCGAATTTTTTGACGATTACAATACTTTCTCTTTGCGTACTTCGCATACGAGAAAGTAAAAATGTATTTAATATGGCTGCAACGCGCGTATGTTTAAATGCAGTAAATAAAACTATGAAAGGAATTGTAAAATGAAAGATTATTTGGTTAATCTGGAGTCTATGGTGCCGACTTACTTCGTTCCTCCAAGGATCGCCAACTCTTTGCCGCCAAGAACGGAGATGAGAGAACATGAACAATAATGTTTTTAACGAGTGACATGCGCGGAAATTAATCCTTTAATCGGTGTTTTGCACATCACGTTTTATTGCGCCTCGTTTCGATTGGACTGTTTTGTTCATCTCTTTGATGTGATTGGTCGATTCATTCTATTTTGAATAAAACTTTGTTTGGAATTCTTCGGTTTGAATATCAGTTCAGTAATGTCTATGTTATTCTGTGCATTTCGTTTCTCAATGAAAAAACGAAGCTATGAGTATTCCGCTATGCTGAAAGCGAAGCCGCTGATGTTTCTTTAAGTTAAAAAATTTGCCCGGTACACACTTGAAATGCCGCAGGCATTGCGTGCTCAGTCTCTCATTTTCAGGTGACGCATGCGCAAGAGAGCATTAAAAAGCTGACTGCACATCCAAAACAGTATTTGGCGGCGGCAAATGAAATTGCGCCAAGAAAAATTGGGGAGAAACAGGTGCGCACCGTAAACTCCAGGTTTACCGAATATTTATTAAAATTAGCGGAAATAAAATTGTTATCACTGAACAGCTAAATTTTTGAATTTTAAATAGGTGTAAAAATGGTTTTTTGTGCGTTAACTTGCTCCGAAGTTATTGAAGAATAACATTGAAATTTCGATTCATTTTTAATTGTAAATCTAATTTAAATTTTACAAACCTTTCTTAGTGAGCACCTACTGCCCAAGAAGTAACTACGTGCCACATTTGGTAACTCTATGTCCAACGGACTGCCATATAGAGCGTTTTGAACGACCATCCCCATAAACATTCTCATATTAAAACCCGCGCAATTTTAGCACTGTCATATACACTCATGGCGCAAAGTCAGTAAAAGCCAAAGTTTTACTCCTACCTTAAAACTCCTTGTCGGAGAGATCTTGTGAGACGCATCTGAAATCTTCTTCAAATCATGTATGATTCTATCCGCAATTAAGAGAATACATTTGTGAAATTCACAACTTTCTTTGATGCTGCCGAAATTGCCTCTGACCCTTGTTTACAATTTCATCCGAACCAAAACAAAATTATGTGTTGCCACTCAATCTGAGGAAATCAACAATTATTTACGTTATTGCAACAACACCACTCGCGTTACGCGGGACCGCGGCGAAAAGTGATGAAGACGGGGTCTAATGTTGCATATACAGTCGAACCTCTATTTAACGAAGTCGCTAAATCCCGAAAAAAAGTTCGTTATATGGAAAATTCGTTAAATAGAGATTCGCCTTTTAAAATACTTTAAACTACACAAAACAGATTTTAAATTCATAAACACTAAATATTATTAAAAAAGTAATTAATCACACCTTTATTTTGTAAATTAATGTCTGTTTTATATATTTTACCCATCAAAAAGAAATCTGCAAGAAAAACAAGAATAAAACAAAACATTGTCTGGGTATACACTGTATTTTCAATTAAAAAATAATTTTATATTAAAATTAATGAATTTTAGGATTTCATCATACGAAGGCTTGTTGATTGCTGCATCATGATCTTTTCCATCTTCATCTTCATCGCAATTCATTGCTGTATTTTTTATTTTTTTATTTTTCACACTGTCCACTTCAAAACTGCCTCATCCACATCTTCATAGACACATGCTTTTAAACGTTTTGAACAAGAATACGATGAATCATAATTTTGTATCTTATCACGATTTTTTTATAATGGTTGATAAGCTGTTTGAAAGAATAACAAATTTTAAAGCAATATCCTTTTTTTCACTCTTTTATCCACCTCATGAAGAATTCAATTTTTTTCTTTGATGCTCAAGCACTTTCGCTTTGACATTTTCCAGCTTCAAGGTCATTGATCACCATAAAATGTGTTAAAAGAAAGAATAAGTTTGAAATGTTTAGAAATATTTTGAGGAATAGGGAGGAAAAAAAATATTGGATCACAAGAAAAAGTTCGTTAAATAGAGAATGCACTTCGCTATTAGGAGGTTATTTTACGAAGAAATTTGCAAAATGCTCTTGGTTCCAAGAAAAAGTTCGCAAAATAGAGAAATTCGTAAAATAGAGGTTCGTTAAATAGAGGTCTGACTGTAAAAACATCCAAATTTTGGCTAATAAAACAGCTGGAGATGGAAGAAAAGAATTTGATAAAGAATGTAGAATGTCTGTAAAAAGACAACTGGTGCGTAAGGCAAACCCAAATACAAAATTTGACAACTTTTTAACTTTACATGTGATCATTCCATCCTGCACTTCATAAGAGACATCTGCAGTTGCACCCGCGCATGGTTAGACAGTTCACCAGATCTGGTGTTCCTGAACGGAAAGTTTAGGATTTGAGTAGAAAGACTAAAGAAGCTTTCCTTTACACAGGGGTGAATAAAAATGAATGCTCCGACTTCAGGGCTTTCCTGTGCAACAGGTAGTTGCTTTATTTTATTTGAAATATGAATACGCCAAGAGTTAAATTATTCAAGTTTTGAATGCAGGCATCACAGATGTTCACTGTGCAATCAAGCCTTTTGTTGCACGGCGTACATCAAGTCTGTAAAGCAAGTCCTTCCAAACCTTTTATGGCATGCCTCTGTCGATAACAGCTGTGATACGGGCTATTAAGTCGGCGATGGACATAGATGACTCTCAATAACGTGTAACCATATTGTTGGACTGGTGGCTCACCTAACAGAGATAGAGAATTGCTACCCTGGCCATTATTGTGCCCAAATTACTCTCCATGTGATTTCTTTTTCCACTATTTTGTAGAAAATCCCGTATATGTAAGTACTGCCGTCTCCAACGACCATCATTGATTTGAAAGCCCGTATCTGCCCAAGGTAGCAATTCTCTGTCTCTGTCAGGTGAGCGACCAGTCCATCAATATGGTTACACGTTATTGAGATAGTGCATCTATGTCCATCGCTGATTTAATAGCCCGCATCACAGCTGCTATCGACAGAGGCATGCCACAGAAGGTTTGGAAGGACTTGCTTTACAGACTTGATGTATGCCGTACAACAAAAGGATTGCACATTGAACATCCGTGGTGCCTGCATTCAAAACTTGAATATATAAACTCTAGAAGTACTCATCTTTCAAATAAATAAAGCAACTACCTGTTGCACAATAAAGCCCTGAAGTCGGAGCGTTAGTTTTGATTTTTTCTGGCATCGGCGAGGCTCCATTGTTGCCGATTAAGATAGATTCTCTTCTGCCATACGATTTTCTCACACAACAGTAATCTGATCATATTCCTCGCAGATGGATTCTTGAACAAGATCGTTTGTGAAGGTGGACAGCTGGACCTACTGTGCCCCGAGGGTCAAGGATTGACCATTTTCTCAGCATCCTATGGAACGACAAAAGAGGGAGTCGTCGAGTGCCGACAGTCCGAGGGATTTGAACTTAAAGGTAAATACCATTCGCTCATTGGAAGGAGATATTTTATTCAAGTTTGTTATTTTTACTGATGAATCGAGTAATGAAAGTATGTTTATTATATGAATTTAGAAAAGCTTTTTTTTAGTATTCATCCCCACACATCTTACGCGTAGGTCTTCGGGCTTAGAACAAGAAAGTAAACTTCTCTTTAGTCTTCACTTATCGCACCATAAGGGTAGAGTCACACTTCCGAAGAGATGCATGCCTTCCTAAAGGAATTTCGAATGAAAACTTACCTGCATTACCAGATGAGAAGAATCCGCCGTCAGCGTAAGAATATCTCTAAGATGAACATTCAGTCTGTCAGTTTCCGATATTATGTTAATTGAAGACGCACTCAGATTATAAGCTATTAACTTATGTCAGAACGGTCGGTAGCCGAAATTCAAATTATGCAAGATAATAGGATCAAGCTGTTGTGCTGTCTAATATCTAGTAAAGTGTTTGATGACAAGTGCATTGTATCATACAGTTCAACATTTAGTTAGATACTGTCTGTCCCCCACGAGAACTCTGCTCGCCAAGTTGCCTCGTCGACGGCGGGCGCTTTAGCAACTGGTTATATTAGGGGAGATCCATTTCGAATAGGAGGAATCCGACGGAAGTCGGGGTTGTATTTTATTCTTGGTGCCAGTTTGCGGCGGTGAAAAGAGTACATCATTCGTGAACTTTTACCTGCAGTAGGACAGACATTAACATTAACGCCACTGTATACCCCCGAGCTCGGAACCCAAAGGGTTTCCTGTCAGTTGAATGGGTATACGTGGAAGGAAGTGCATACCGTGCTCCCGCAGGGAGACATGATTGACCTCACATCTGTCCTTGCTTCCGTTAAGTTGTCCTGACCGCCGCGCCATGTGTACATAGGAAACAGAGCACAGAGGCTTTCCTGGATGAATGTACACTGTAAAAAATCCCGTAAAATTTACGGTTTTAAACTGGGAGCTGGGTTCGTTGTGCAAAACCGTACAAGTTACGAAGTAAATCCGTAGTCACAACGGTTTTTTACCATATGATATCAAGTTTTCTCCGTAAAATTTAAGAGGAGTAATATATAGCGTAATATGGTAAGCGGAGTTGAGATGTTTTCTTCCTGCACCCGAAGTGACGTCATCGACTAAGTTGAATTGAAACGTGCTGATGTGAACTGGAGTGACGTCATCTTTCCAACTTAGAGATTTTCGTCAATCTCGAACTATCTGGAAAGTCAATTAATTAGAAATCTTAATAGTCAGGGCTTAATTATTATCAATTAGGAGTATTAATTAATCAAGGCTTAATTATTAATTTCAATTAGTTCAATTAATCTAATTTTTAATTGAACTTACTTGGACGATTTCGATGGTAACATAACTTCAAGCTCCTCCGAGCCGGGGATCAAACCCGCGTTCAAAGGGGTGGCAGGTAATCGCTCTAACCACTAGACCACAGGGGACTTCACGCAATATGGTAAAGATAATCTATTTCAGTTTTAAAGTCACTATAGCTCTAGTGGCGCAACCTAGTGGTGTAAAAATCAACTATTGCCAGAAGACGTGTATATATAAAGTCGAATCGCAGTTTTATTCGCACGATGTTCGAAACCATAAAATAATTGCTGAAAAACAAGAGCAAGTGTAGAAAATATTCTTAAAATAATTTAAGAAAAGGGAAAGTTATCGTACGGAAAGCAATACCGTATGACGAAAAATATAATTTGAACTGACGGTTTTAAACGGTTTATCGTTGGAGCGGAAAACGGTCAAAAACCATTTTGTCTATAAAACACCTTTAAACCGTCAAATATACGGGAAAAGTCCGAAAGAAAACCGGATATTTTTTACAGTGTAGTTGTACATTTACTGGCCAAGAGGGGTATCGATTGGAGCAATAGGATAGACAGTAGGATTACCAGTTGTGTTTTACGTTTATAATGTGACTGTTGTCTCACAGGAATTGGCTCCATTTCTTTTCCTTTATTTTGCTTTACAAATATTGGACAATGGCAAGAACCACAGTTCATTAAGGTTGGTACGTGCTCCATTCAGCCATATGTTTTAATCTCGTTTATTTATCCATTTTGGTTTTCCTCTCCCCAGACTGCGTGGTGGGACGCTCGGACGAGACCCTGCGGAGCCTGTGCTCGGGGAAGCAGAACTGCTCGCTGCGGGCAGACGACAGGACCTTCGGGAGCCCCGGATGCAGGGGCACCAAGCACCTCAAGGTGGCCTACAACTGCGGTGAGTGCCTCCTCTCATTCACACAGAAGCTTTTCAGCGCACTGAAATCATTTATTTTACCAGATAAACTGTACAGCAAAAGTTGAGCGGAATACAAATTCACAATAATTCAACAACGCCTTTGAATGAATTACACCATTACAAGTCGTACGCAGCATGACATTGACGCTACAGGGCAGCCCCGCTTTTGAGTCCTTGCAGTCTCTCTTCGCGGTTTGGGTGGCTGCCCGTAGGAAGAGAGATCAACCCCCCACAGAGCACACGAGGCCCCGCACCAGGGAGCCGTCCCCCGAACAACTTTATTGAGAGAAAAATTTGGTTACATTTAACAATGAAATACAGTATTGACAAATAGGTAGGATTAACAGTCGATTTACATCGGAGACTATAGTTGCGGGTCTCCGACAGAGGTGAGACCCGTTCAAATATTTTTGAGTATACATGATAATTTTGCTACTTATTGTTAAAGTGGGTATATACATTATTTTACGCAGCATGACAGATAAAATGGCTTTAGTTCAGTTATATTAATGTCCCGCTTTGACGCAACATGTGGGCTTGGACGGCAGTTGGAACAGCGATCAGATGACGAGGACAACACCTCTCGTTTGGCCCACTTCATCTGGTTTAGTCTGCACCAGGTGGTTCTTTAGTGGAATCTGGTTTCGCACCTGGAACTCTCCGGCCCAGCCGAAACCTTACCACTAAGGTCTGGCGCAGTATAACCTAATATGACTGTTGTGCCATAAAATCCGCAACAAACAAACCTTACCACTAGGCCAGAGCGGCCCCAGGTACAATGGCAGGTGGGACGCAGTATCAAAACCAGTGGCGGCTTCTCGGGCGGGAGGCCAGAAGAAGCAGTAGTCCCCTAGTTTTTGGCTTAGTATAGCCTAATATGGCTGTTTTGCCATAAAACACGCAACAAACAAACCTTACCACTAGGCCAGAGAGGCCCCAGGTACAATGGAAAGTGGGACGCAGTTTCAAAACCAGTGGCGGCTTCTCGGGAGGGGGGCCAGAAGAAGCATTCGTCCCCTAGTTTTTGGCTTAGTATAGCTTAATCTGGCTGTTTTGCCATAAAACCCGCAACAAACAAACAAACCTTACCTCTAGGCCAGAGCGGCCCAGCTCCCAAGTGGGAGGCAGTATCAAAACTAGTGGCGGTTTCTCGGGTGGGGGGGGGGGAAGCAATCACCTCCTAGTTTTTGGCTTAGTATAGCCTAATATGGCTATACTAAGCTAAAGCCACAACAAACAAACAAACCTTACCACTAGGCCAGAGTGGCCCCAGGTACAATGGCAGGTGGGACGCAGTATCAAAACCAGTGGCGGCTTCTCGGGGGGCGAGGAGAAGCAATCGCCCCCTAGGTTTGCTGAAATTTCCTTTTAGCTGCCTAAAATTAAGAATTGTTAAAAAGCAATAGTGTCCTGTAAAATTAGCTAAGTTCGTAGCTAAATTTTTAAATTTTGTTGTCTACCCCTATACTCCCGGGTACTTTTAGATGTCTATAAATGTTTTGCCCCTCTTCTTCTTCATGAACCCAATTGCCGCCACTGATCAAAACAAACCTTTGGAGTACTTTCAAGTGTTCCAAGGACTTGCCGTCCAAAGTGATACATGCCTCATATGTTGTTAACCCCTTCTTTGTCGGATTTGTTTTTCGAATCTCCGACAAAATGATTGTTTTCCATTCAAGGCGGGAAATCTCACCTCGAAAACAGGAAGAAAGTAGGACTATTAACGCCATTTCTTAGCAATATTCAGAAATACAAAAAGTAACGAGGCGTGTAAGTAGCGACGGATTCACTTTCAACGATGCAATTTTTCTCTTCGTCGCATGCCATGCGACGCCGACCAACAAGGGGTAAAGTTATGAAAGAAAAATCACGCTACGCTTCGTCCATACTCAATAAAAATTTGCTCATTGTGTGGTTTCACTGCAAAACCAGCAGGAGTGTTCTTCCCTAAACTTTCTCGTATACCTCCCCAAAAAGGTGCCGTTTCCCCTTCCCCCGCGTGGATAAAAATATTCGAACCTATTGTTACCCAGAATCCAATGACTATCAGAAGGTTTTTCATTATGGTGATTGAAAAATATCTAGGCAAAGAATGAAATTCAAAGAGATGCGTAACGATTTTCCTCTCTTACCGGCTCAAGGACAAACTGACGTAATTCGCTACTCCGCAATGAAATTCCTCTCAGTTCTACCAGTATGCATGCGCGTGGAGATAACGGATTCTCTTCAAAAGTAAATTATACGGACCGACAGACAGTGAACCCTTTGACGGATTAGGCCCAAAATTTTATACGGACCTACATTCATGATGATAAAACTGTGTACCAAATTTTATCCATCTAGCTATTCAAGCTTTTGAGTTATAGTGTTCGCATGACCGCGCACAGACAGACAGACTTCCCGTAGACGGATTTTGTTCAAAATGTGATAGAAACCTACAAATTATGTTTAAAGACCACATACCAAATTTCATCCCCTTAGCTCTAATAGTTTTCGAGTTATCGTGTTCACAGACATACAGACACACAGACAGACATAATTCCAAAATTATGTTTTTCGGACTCAGGGAGGTCTAAAACGTGGAGATTCGTCAAAATCTCGAGTTCGAATACTTTCTCTTTGTATACTTCGTATACGAGAAAGTAATCAATGAACGCGAAAGGGTTAACATGAGAATGTTTATAGGGATGATCGATCAAATATCGTTCAAAACGCTCAACATGGCAATCCGTTAGACATAGAGCTACCAAATGTGGAACGTGGTTACTTCTTGGGCAGTAGGTGCTCACTAAGAAAGGGTCTGCAAAATTTAAATTAGATTTACAATTAAAAATGAATCGAAATTTTAATGTTTTCCTGCAATAACTTAGGAGCATATTATCGCACAAAAACCATTTGGTACTTGCACGTGAAAGCGGCCACCGAGATTAAATCGCCAAGCAACCGAGATATGTCTTCAAGATGGTGGTAAAATCTTGCCCAAAACGTTTACAGCCCTATAAAAACGTGCAGTCCTGAGTCCTTTAGTCATGTCACTTTTTACTTTCTCGCATACGAAGTATACAAAGAAAAAGTATTGTAATCGTCAAAAAATACGAACTCGAGATTTTGACGAATCTCCACGTTTTAGACCTCCCTGAGTTCAAAAAACACAATTTTCGAATTATGTCTGTTTGTCTGTGAACACGACAACTCAAAAAATATTAGAGCTACGGGGATGAAATTTGGTATGTGATATGTTGACATATAATTTGTAGGTTTCTATCAAATTGTGGACAAAATCCGTCTACGGGAAGTCTGTACGCGGTCATGTGAACACTATAACTCAAAACCTTGAATAGCTAGATGGATAAAATTTTGTGCACAATTTTATCATCAGGAATGTAGGTCCGTATAAAATTTTGGGCCAAATCCGTCAAAGGGTTGGCTGTCTGTCGGTCTGTGTAATCGCATACGTCTCGTAAACCCTACGGCTTTGATAAATAAAAATTGGCATGAGGCCTGCTGACATTAATTGTAGATCCGTGCCCAATTTTCGTTTCAATCGGTCGAAAAAAAGTTGTTCAAATCGCCTATTTGTCTCTTCTCATCACACAATGACGCGAGGCCGTTATACTGCGCGATTCACTTGCGCTAATCCTTTCCGCTTCTACCCACGCCTTCCACCTCCAAGCTTCCGATTCCCAAACTTTTTTCTCCACTGCGTTAAGAACGCTTATTCGTTTTACTGCCTTTTAGCTAATCTTTTCTGCTCATGTGTTGGGAGTATACGAGAAGGTTTAGGGAGACCACTCCCGCTGGTTTGCTCGGGTATTTACATGCTGCTTTTGTTGCATGTGACGTATACTTTACCTGGCGCATCCTTTTCTTTTACTCAATTCACTGGCAAAGCGTTTAAGGTAAAAATGACCCGTTTCTGTATGCCTTACCTAACCTTCACTTTCGCGTCACCCTGTTTATTGTTTCTTTGCTCCATTTTAGTCAGTATGATGTAACTGAAATTCGCAAATTTTTCTTCTTCCAGTGGAGAGAGTTCTCCTCCGTCCTGCCGGCCGCCACCCCGCCGAGGAGGCGATCCAGACCACCTCCTTCCCCGCTTGGGTGCGGGGGGTGGATCACTCAGCCCATAGCAACCTCTGGCCCGGTGAGTAACTTCTACTAACTCCTACGTCTGTCAACGCCGCTCGGGAGAAGAGAGGCATTCGCACTGAAAAACGTTTCTGCTGGTTGAATTATTCGAAATTCCGATAAAATATTTAGATAAGGAAGGGGGAGCAGCTTTTTGCAGCGTTTCTTTTATATTTACTTTCTCGTATACGAAGTATACAAAGAGAAAGTATTGTAATCGTCAAAAAATTCGAACTCGGGATTTTGATGAATCCTCACGTTTTAGACCTCTCCCGAGTCCGAAAAGCACAATTTTGGAATTATGCCTGTCTGTCTGTGAACACGATAACTCGAAAACTATTAGAGATAAAGGGATGGAATTTGGTATGTGGTCTTTACACATTATTTGTAGGTTTCTACCAAATTTTGGACAAAATTCGTCAATGGGAAGTCTGTCTGTCTGTATGTCCGAAGTCATGTGAACACGATAACTCAAAAAGTTAAATAACTAGGTAGATAAAATTTGTACACAGTTTTATCATCAAAAATGTAGGTCAGTATCAAAGTTTGGACCAAATCCGTCGGAAGGTTGACTGTCTGTCGGTCTGTATAATCGCATACTTGTGAAGACGATAACTTCTAAACCGTTACTTAAATTTACTTACATAAATAAAAATTCGTATGAGGTCTGCTAACAATAATTGTAAATCCGTGCCCAGTTTTCGTTTCAATCGGTTGAAAAAAATGGCGTTCAAATTGTATTTCGGTTTCTTTGTCATTGTACGACTTACCTTATCTTACTCACCTTACTCAACTGTGACTAAAGTAGCTCTATTTGACCAATGCAATAATTCAAGGATCACATTTACATTTAATAAAAACACATTACATTAACACATCACAAACACATTTATATTAACGACCTTTTGGAGTGAAGAAATTTGTGAGATTTGTCTGACGAAGTGATGTTATTCTCGACGTGGAAGCAATATTATGCCAACGTCCAATAAACATAATGTAAGTTGATGTCGCATTTTCACTCTACTCTACATATCGCAGTGCTATTTCTAGCGCATTTGCAGGTTCAGAATGGGAAAGGAGAACATTCTCTGGCTCATCAGTTTCTTCTAGATCAGAGTCATCTTGTGGCTTATTCTGAACTAAAGAGATGAATTCTTCATCTGTATATAACTGATTGGCTTCAGTATCACAAGACAACCACTCAGTTACATTGTGTTCAGTTGCGTCTTCACAGCCTGGGATACATTTAATAAGCGGAAGAATTTCGCTTTTGTTTGTTTCGGAATTTCGGGTAATCCGAATTTTTTGTAATCCGAACAGGCACCGGTCCCAATTAGTTCGTATTAGCAGGGTTATACTGTATTATTAAAAAACATCGACGGAAGGCTGTCTCTGCGAAACGGTCTCTGGGATTGAGGGGCGTAAACTTACTTACCTTACTCAACTGTGACTAAAGTAGCTCTATTTGACTAAAGTAGCTCTATGTGACTGAAGCAACTCTTTGTGACTGGTTCGTGATTTTGGTTGGGGTTTTTTTTCGCGAAAAAAATTGTTTTCAAATGTAATATATTTGTTCACGTTATTAATATTGGATACAATTTCTGTTAGTAACAATCTTACGTAAAATCGGACGATGGTACGAGAAATAACAAACGTAAGAAACAAAATTTGGAAAATCCAATTAATATACCGCTCGACTGCAGCAAGCGATTGAGGCCGCCAGACAGTTAGGCATGAGAAAGCGCGGGAAGCTAGCCTGATAACTGCGTGCGCGCGCATCGGTCGCTGTGACGTCATCAAAATTCTTCGTGATTTTCACCAACTTTGTAACTCGACTGTGACTAAACCGTAATTCCAAATTCTAAAATTCTTTTTGCAATCTTCAATGTGCATTTTTCTCTGCTAAATGAAACCAACTCTCTATGCTATTTGGTTGCGGAGCTATAAGTTTTTAACTTTACCGTGAAAAGCGTCATAATTTTTTCCTTTCCCAACTCCACATTAGACCACTATGGAGGAACGTAAATTTACGACAAAAACTTTTTTTGCTGAGGGATGGTTTGGGGGAGGAATATGACAATAGGGGGTATTCAGGAAATAAAAAGACTAATCAAGGGGTACGCGGGTGAAAAAAGTTTGGAACCACCGGTCTAGGGGATGGGTGTGACTATACACCTTACTGGACAGTCGAAGTGTGGCACTCTGGTCCAAATTGACATGCAACTGTTACAAATTAAAGTGAAATGGAGTAGGCAGGGCTATGTTGGCGCTTCTCATGTATGTATTCTTTTATTTCTTCACTTTTGCAAATGGTAATTTCTATAATGGTAATTTCTTCACTTTTGCGCAAGGTAAATGTGTTTGTGAGCTCTGGAGTAGGGATGACGGTTATTGCAAAAACAACGGTTTTCGGTTATTCAGGTTTTTTCACCTCCGGTTTCATCTGACGGTTCTAACCGCTCAAAATAACCCGGTTTTCGGTTATTCAGGTTTTTTCACCTCCGGTTTCATCTGGCGGTTATAACCTCTCAATATAACCCGGTTTTCGTTTTTTTTATAAAAAAAATAAACGCCGTTTGTTGACAAATTTTTTTATAAATATTGTTTTTACAGGAAATCAATCCATTGGCCAATATTTATCTGTTCATAATGACGCTTTCAGTAATCCGCCAACCAGCAGACGCCTTGAGGAAGCGGTTGTGGGTGACTGGCTTATGATGATGAAATTCAAAGCTTTATAACTTGGTAAATTTCAGTCTAATCGAACCTAAAATCGATCCTATCTTCAGATCCGGTTTTTTCTACACGGTTATTTGATTTTAAAAAATAACCGGTTAACCGAAAAAAAAAATGTTTTCCCTTCCTACTCTGGAGTTTATCCGATATCAAGTAAAATGAGGTGCAGGCCATCTTCTCAATCAAGATAATTGAGTTCGCATAATCGAACAACTTTCTTTGACTTGTCGTTTGCTTTTCTAATGTTCTTGTTTAATAAAAAGAAATCAAATACTTTCTCATTGCTTCACATTCATTTTGAAATAACCGCTGACCTGTGTGAGCAGTGTACAGTCTTATTCTTTCCGCCTCAGTTGAAAGATTATAGATATGAGTAGTTGAAGAAAAGGTTCTGGCGATCCCGAAGGAAATTAAATGCCAAGAACCATTGGCGGCGAGTCGCCCCCTACTTTTTGTGGGAAGAATTAAATTTTCGTTTCATTTTAGCCGCCTAGAACTAGGAATTATCAAAAAAGCAAAAACGTCCAGAAAAGTTAGCAATTTTTGTACCTAATTTTTCAAATTTTGTTGTCTATATTTCCCGGTAATTTTGGTTCTCTATAAATGTTTTGCCCCTCCCCTCTACTTATAACTCCCAATCGCCGCTACTGCCAAGAACTTCATTATTTACAGAGCCTACCGAGAAAAAAATAGCTTCCGGCAAAGCCATGCAGAATTTGTACCGAGGCTGAAAAACGACGAGAAACGTATTATTTCTGCCCATTTTGAGAAGAGAAACCAGCTTTTGGGGTTGAAGAATGCTTCAGAAATTACCACTAAGCATAATGTTTAAATTTTTTTATATGTTTTTGCTCATATGTTTATGATTATATTTCTTTTTAGTTTATTACTAGGGGAACACTAGGTAAAACAGAATCCCATCATTTTTTTAACCAATCTGTTGCGCAAATTTGTGGAAATTCTAGAAATTTCGTAACACACCCTTCTGCACATGACCGAACTGTTAAAGTCCATGAGAATTGGCTACTACGCATAGTTTAAAAGAGTCCCTTGTTTTTGAACGTAATTCTGTAGTTCCACCGAGTTTTCTTCCTAAGTTAATTCAAGTAATGTATTGTAGCGGTTACAATTCACTGCCTTCTCCTTTTTATGGTAAGTGGCGCTACTGGAACCATCCGGGTTTTTCCCATGATGCCTCTCTCTCTTCTTGACTGTGTACTTGTCTCGTGATGTTGTTCTCTGTCTTGTCTTGTGTCTTGTACCTTTTAATATACTGTGTCGTGGAACTTAGCCATCTAATAAAAATGGTTCCTGAAATTGAATTGATTCTTAAACAGCGGCATTCCATATAAACATGAGTCTCGTCCCTCTACAGTATTATTATGTTTGGATAAGCACTGCTTTCTCGTTAGTATTACTCTTTGGACTGTTCATTTATGTACTTGTATTGTAATTCCTTAGTTTATAGCCTAGCCCAGCGATTCCCAATCTTTTGGGTTGTGCGAACCACCTATTGTGTAAAAATTGTTTTGAGGCCTACTAATATACAAGTAAAAAAATACAAATACATATAATACACATATATAAACACATATAATATATATTATACGCTCGTGTATGTCAGTAATTAGTAAAGCTTACTGTAAAAGGATTAAAATTATATTTTTTTGTAAAGCAAAAAATTTTATTGTTGTTAGTTAGCTGTCACAGTGTAAGAAAAATCAAAATTAAGCAGTCAAGATTCAAAATGGCAAAAGCTCAATGCGATTTTTGATATTGTTTGCCACCACAAGAGAGTCAATATCTGGGTAAAAACTTGACAGTTTCAGCCTCAAGTCACTTTCGACATTCAGTTTGTTTCTGTACTTAAGTTTCGAAAAAATATTGAGAAAGCGCGTTAACACAGATAAGTGAAGAACCCCATCAAATGTCTCATGTGCAAGTTTGGTAATTGCTAGATACTGTTGCCGAACATTTTTACAGA
>BGPR01007543.1:0-70392 GCA_013235015.1 Araneus ventricosus
ATGTAATGTCAGCCTGCAAACTTCATGATGTTAATCTACAATTCTGATTATACTCTTATGACAAAATTAATTATTGTAATCTTGCAATACCTTATATGTGTAATTGTCCTTCACCTGTTAGGGGTCCCCAAACTTTGCATTTCAGAAATTTATGTTTAGTGTTTATGATCCAGAAAGAGTGTATTTTATTCAAGAGTGCTAGCATATTGTGCACACGAACATGTCAATCGCCAAAAGTGTATATATGTTTTATTTTATTATTTTTTTTCACCCATGAATAAATTGCATTTAGTTCAACTTTACAGTTTCTGTCCTACTTTCATGGATATGTTTTCTCACTCAATGTGTCCTAACAGATTTTCCAGGTCTGGAATTATCTACTTATAAATTTATGCCTGTGTAAGGTTTAACTGGGTTTAATAACTAGCTTTCTGAACACAACGCAGTTATGATTATTCTCCTTCTATTCTATTATTCGATCAAAAATTGAGTATAGATTAATCATGGATAATTAATTAAATTTACTATAGCTAATTAAAGAAAAACTACACGACATAAAGTGATGCCGTGACCAACCCAGACCATTTTTGGAAATCTTTAGGGTTATGTATGTGAGATAGTGACAGAAACTGATTTTGTGTGCGCAGATTTTTATGCTTTTATATTTTGAATATTTTTAAATGAAATAGCATTGCCACTATGACTGATCAGAGCACTGTGTCAGAATCTGTTCCTGTACAACAGGAAACTGGTATTTTAAGTGGTCATGCTGTGGCTTCTAGACCATTACCTGATAGTGGCCTTCTTTCCATGTTAGGAAATTTAAAGTGTCCAAATTATTCTGAATATTTCAATGCGCTTGATAAAATAGGAAAATTTATAGGATGGTCAAACGACCAATTATTACTCATAACACAACTAAAAATGGAGGGTCTTGCCAGGAGATTTTATGAGTCGTCCTTGAAGAGTAACTCTGAACTTACCTTTGGTGTACTAAAACAAAAGATGATTGCTCATTTTAAGGATAAACAATTCTTTGCAGCATCTTTTGCTTCTTTCTCATCGGCTCAACAGTACGAGCATGAGAGTATTAGGGATTTTTCTGTGCGTTTACAGAGTTTGGTAAACAAAAGTTTTTCTGAGGAGGCGGAAAGTGAGCTGAGTGACAGTTTTCGAGCCAAGATGCTCTTATCGCAGTTCATGTCTGGACTAAAACTGTCAATAAAAGCTCCTGTTAATGTGCATGATCCCAGCTCGTTTAAAGAGGCTGTGGAATTTGCCATTAGAGTTGAAAAGTCCCAAAATTTAGTGTGTCCAAACATAAATGCAATTAACTCTTCCCAAGAAAGTGAGTTACAAAAGCTGAAAAATCAGCAAAGTGAGTGCTCATCAAAAATGGAACTTTTAGTCCAGCAGATGGCTTTGCTCAATGAGCAGCTATCAAAATTGCAGACTACAGGTGAAAATAAGTATCCAAGCAGGCAAGCTGGTCCCCAAAACAATAGACAATTTGTTTGTTTCCACTGTAGGAAGCCAGGTCATATTGCTGGAAAAGAGCAAGTGATATACAAAACAATGCTTGACAAAGTAACCAGCAAAGTCAGAATGTAGATAGACTTGCTCGAGAGCAGACTTTAAACCCAGATAGCACGTAAGTTTGCAGCAAGTTTGATTTTGACTTGTCATGGCAAAATTTGACGCGTCAAACTTGAATCGAACTTGTAGCAAGTTCGATGCGACAAATAGCGCCACCTCCTTTGCAAATCAAACTTGCTGCAATTTTGCAAAACAAGCTTCCTGCAAAGATAGCACAATAAAGAGATAATTATCTTTGTCTCTGTTTTAAAAAACATCCGATTTTTTAATAGCATCTCCTAGACCGTAATTCTTTTTTATTAATTCAATAAATCAATGATAATTTGTGAAAAAAATAACTTTTTTATAAAAAACTTTTTTGAAACATTTTCCATCTTTTTACTAAATATATCACTCTCACTTTAAAGAAAACTATATCGCCTTTTTCTTAATGTTGAAATTTTAACGTTTATAAACAAAATTAAATCTAAAAAACAGTCAGTGTTTGTTGAACAATAATAACTAGACATTTTGTCCTATTTTAAAGAAATTACTTTTGAACTCTAATTTCATAATTTATTCTACCAACAAAACGTAGTTATTAGCGAAAATCGCTCTCTCTTTGACTTCAAATCATATTCACAACTCAAAAAATTAATGAAATCCAGAAAGTAGTTAAAAATAAATCGTATACGAATCGAATCGAACGATGTATTAACGAAATCTACCTTCTCTTCTCAGAGTTCAACTGGCTCAATGGTTAGCGTCTCCGCTTCGGAACCGGGAGGTCGCGAGTTCTATCCCGGGTTATGTTTCGTACTCTGTTTTTGCTATAATTTGCAATAAGTTTGCGTAGCAAGCTTGCTGCAAGTTCGTTTCATGGTGACTTCGGAGCTTTCGTTAACTTGCTACAAGCTTGCACTCTTGTCATGACAAATTTGTGGCAAACTTGCACTCTTGTCATGACAAATTTGTGGCAAGCTTGCTGCAAACTAAAATTGCTATCTGGGAACTAGTACAGGCCATGACTGACATTGTAGGATCCAATTCCAGTCAAACTTATACTGGCCATTTTGATCCATGTGTTTTCTCACACTCCTCCTTGCCAATTATTGATGTTTTGATGAACAATGTAAAGATGAAAGCGTTGCTTGACACAGGTGCAACAATGAACATTTTGTCCCTTTCTATTTTTAACAAACTTAGAGATTTTCATGTTGCAAATGAATCACTGGTTGAGTTGAAAATCATCACAGGTTTAACAATATACTCTGACACTATAATATGTGTTAACATGAATATAAATGATACTTGTTTTAAAACACAATTTGTTGTGGCTGGAACAGACCTTTCCCCAACTTTTGATCTCATTCTGAGTCAAAACTTCTTCCAGTGTTTTAATTTTGTCCTCGACTGTAAAAATTCAGTTCTTAGAAATGATGTGATATATGTGAGTTGGAATTTTCATAGAATGTTTCCGAGTGGTAATTCAGCAAATTCCCCTTCTGATGACTTTTCAAAACAAAAACAAAACAGTGATCAGTTTCTAGATAATGAAAAATGTGATATTGAGATGTCAAGTGTAAATTCAATCACTGGTAGATTGGTAACAAAAACACAAATTCCTGCCTTTTCTCAAAAGTATGTGGAAATTAAGTTAGATGATAATTGTAATGCTTTCACTGTTGATCAACCCATTTTAGTTGAAAGTTTAAATGATAAACATTCTGACTCTTTCCTAATTGCTAGATCTGTTTCAAATTTAGATGTAAAAAATAGATGTGTAGCATTGGTTTGTAACTTAAATGATTCTAGTGTTAACTTAAACAAAAATATGGCACTTGTTAAAATTTCACCAATTCATAAAGTTGCTTGTATTGAAAATGTAAACAATGTAAATTCTGAAAATTCTAAAAGACAAATAGATTGGGCCACACAAGTGGATTTAAATCATTTAGAAGATGAACAAAAACTAAAAGTTATGAATCTCCTTTCGAAATATAATTCCGTTTTTGCTCAGAATATTTCAGACTTAGGGCAGTGTGATCTCATTAAACACGAGATCCATTTATCAGATCAGATTCCTATTCGACAGAAACCATATAGGGTTCCTTACCATCTAAAGTCTGAAATGAGGTCTCAAATTAATGTGTTGTTAGAAGCTGGGATTATTCAGCCCTCTACTAGTTCATTTAGTGCCCCAGTAATTCTTGTAAAGAAATCTGATGGTTCTTACAGATTGATGGCTGATTTGAGAAAACTCAATGCAAAAACTGTCCCAGATAATTATCCCTTGCCAAGTCTCACAGAAATGATTGATAATCTTTCTGGTGCCAAATTTTTTTCAACTTTAGATTTGACTTCGGGTTTTCACCAAATGGTTATGCACCCGGATCATACAAAATATACTGCCATAGCCACTGAATTTGGACTCTTTGAATATAAACGCTTGCCCTTTGGACTCAGAAATGCCAGTGCAAGTTTTCAAAGATTGATGAACTTGGTTCTTGCAGGACTAAATGAGTTCCAAATTTCTTGTTACATAGATAACCTTGGGATTGCTGCAGGGAGTTTTGATGAACACCTGACAAAGTTAGAAATGGTTTTTCAAAGACTACAAATAGCAAATTTAAAAGTTAAACCATCGAAATGTTCCTTTCTGAAAGATCAAATCATTCACTTAGGCCACACTGTCAGAGAGGGTCAAGTCTACCCCGATAAGAAAAATTTGGATTCTATTAGACAAGCATTGCCTCCAAAAACAAAAAGGCAGGTCAGCTCATTTTTGGGTCTCACAGGTTTTTATAGGAAATTTATTCCTAAGTATTCTGAGATAGTCCTTCCCCTCACAGAATTGACTAAAGATTGAAATGGATTTAAATGGACTGAGATTGAGCAGTCTGCCTTTGAAAAATTAAAATTGTATTTAACAAGTGAACCATGTTTGGCTCTGCCTGATTTCAGTAAACCTTTTGCAGTCTGCCCAGATGCATCAAAACTATCCCTCGGAGCAGTTCTGGTACAAGAGGATGAAACTGTATTTTTACACCCCATTGCTTTTGCAGCAAGAAAATTGAGTAAAGCCGAAACAAAATTTGCTGTTGTAGAATTAGAAACAATGGCCATAGTTTTTGTAGTAAATCTCTTTAAAAATTATTTATTTGGGAAACATTTTAGAATTTATAGTGATCAGCAATGCTTATCAAAAATCATTAATTAAAAAGATCCTACCTCTAGAATAGCAAGATGGATGGTAACATTACAACAATTTGATTACACAGTCATTCATAAGCCAGGCAGGTTGAATCTGATGGCTGATTACCTTTCTAGGGCCAGTTATCCAAATGATGAATGTGTTTCAGAAAAACAGCCCGATGTGAATACCCTTGATTTAGAAGCAAACATTTTTTCTGTGAATGAAATCCCAAACTCGGAAATAATTGAAAAGCAAAATGCAGATGCCTACTGCTGTAACATAAAAGATAAACTTAATTCAAATTTTGTTTTCTCGCCAAATTCGCCAAATTTTTTCTCAAAAATAATGTCTTGTTATGTTGTACAAATTCTAAAGATAGACATGGCTCAAAGGCAAAGTTGGTAGTGTCCCAGACACTAGTTCAAAAGATTTTAAATTGAACTCTTGACAATGATACAGTGGCTCACCTTGGTTTAGCCAGGACTTTAAAAAGAATTAAAGATAATTTTTTGGAAGGGATTGTATGCACAGGTTAGACGTTATGTGGCTTCTTGCCATTCATGTATACAGAGGAGAGGTTTTGCCAAAAATGTTAGTGCTCCTGTTCAGAGTATCCCTACTGCTGATTACCCTTTTCAGAAGGTGGCATTTGATGCCATTGGACCTTTAGTAACTTCTAAGAATGGAAATAAATGGATTATTGTGATTTCTGATTATTTTACTCGTTATCCCGATGCTTATGCTCTTCCAAATATTCAGAGTCATAATGTTGCAAAAGTGTTAATTGATTTTATTTCGAGACATGGTGTCATGCAGACTTTGTATTCAGACAGAGGTTCAAATTTTCTTTCAAATGCAATGCAAGAGGTTTATACAAAGCTGGGAATTTCTAAGCAACAGACTTTGGCCTATAACCCAAGAGGAAATGGCATGCTGGAACGATCGAACAAAACATTAATTGACACTTTAAGTCATTTAGTATCTGTACAACAGGTAGATTGGTGTGAGCACGTCCCCTTTGCATTAATGGCTTATAGAAATGCTCGACACAGAATTTTAGACGAAAACCCAAGTTTTCTTGTCTATGGTCGCGATCCTGTTATGCCTTATCATATAATTTTCTCAGAGAAGACAAGATCTTACTCTGACAGTCCTTCATATGCACAACAACTAGTCACTAAGTTGCAGACTGCATTTGCATTGGTGAAGCAGAACTTGGATAAGCAGGCTGAGAGTTATTCCAAAGTTCAAGTTTCCTTGCCAAAGAACAAGCAGATAGTTATTGGTGACCTTGTGTATGTACATACACCAAAAATCAAAGTGCATTCCTCTAAAAATTATCAAAGTTAAATCAGGGTCCTTACAGAGTAATAAAACAAAATTCTCCTGTCATTTTCCAAATTCAACACATTGCCCACCCACTAGACATACAAACAATTCATCTGAATAGACTTGTTAAGGTCATGGAGAGAGAAATCTTTCCCACTATTGAGGAAAAATCTGAGATAGTAGACTCTCCAGTTGTCACAAATGAGGCGGACCAAAGTCGGGGTGATACTAATGTTTCGGAAGAATTTCCACCCTTGTCCTTGCCATACAGGAGTTTAGTGAATGATATTAATCTGTCGTTAAGAAATGTAATGTGTAATACTTCTGTAGATCAAGCACAGATTGTTGATGATAGTGTTTCTTATGATATTCCTGGTTCTCCAAATTTTAGCAATCCTGCTACAAGTGTTTATGACTATCCAAATCCTTCGACACCTGTTTCAATGTCAAATGTAAATACAAATGTGTCCCAAATACAAAACCAAGGGTCTATAGTACAAAATACTCATCCATGTAATTTGAGGCCCAGAGACAATTATGGTATGGTTATATATAACAAGCATTAACCACAATGTTTGTTTACCTTTTGATTTGTTTGTATTGTGCAATGGTTGTATTGTGCAATGTTTATATGGTGACTTCTTTTCTTTGTTTTGAATATTATGATTTTTGTTTCTCCTTTATAATGTAAGATAGAGTGCTTTCTTTCCATGCACACTTTTAGATTTTTGACAAAATTCACATTGCATTATTTTGGTGTGATAGTTTGGTTTTTTTTTCTGTTGTTTACAAACAAACAGGATCACATGGTTTTGTTGATAAACAAACTTTGATGGCTGCTTTGTTTACTAACAGGTTTCACACTGTTACTTAATGGAATTGACAGTTTCATTGTGTACTTATATTTACATATTCTTTTTTATTTGTGTACGTTTTTTTGCGCTGCGTATTTAATCACATTTACTTATCATATAGTTTACTTGTATTTTCTTCTCTGAGTGAATTGATCACTTATGGAAGTCACTGATCAACTTGATGGATGTTGCAATTGATGAATTGTGCCATTACTACAGTTTTTGTTTTGTTTTTATTTATTTACATGAAGTTGTGGGTCTTTTTGTGACTATGCCCATTTACTTATTCCATGTTTCTCTATAATTGTATTTAATGTATTTCATGCTGTGTTTTGTTTACATTCTTTGCATGTGTTTCATGGGGTGAAATAGATTAAAAAATTTTTTTATCAGAACTATACAATTCTTTATTTCTACCCTTTGTTTAATTCTTACTGTATGTTTGTGGTTTGTGATAAGGCGCCTGTTACATTCTGTTAACATATTTTCATGATTTTGGTATCTTGTTTGTGCATTGCAGTTGTTGAATTTGCTGCGGGTCGGTATGTTTTAAAATTTGGTGTACTGCTCGGATTCCATGCTTTAATCTTTTCTTTAATAATTTCCTTGACTTGAAATATTTGATAAACTTAATTTCTTTTCTCACATTCTATAGAATTCTACTTGAAAATACATTTTTGAAAGTTTTGTTCAAGTTAAAATATATTGTAAATTTTCTTTTCGCCTATTGACTCTTCCATTTTTACGCTTAGCAATTTCTGAGCTAGTTACAGCGTGGTTTGTGATTCATTTAAAATGTTGTATAAGTATTTATTAGGTCTTTGTCCTGATAAAATAATGTTTAGAACAATTTTGGAGATTTTTTTTCTGTTTGTTTTCTACTGGATGAATGTTGTAATAAAATTTGGTAGCGACACTTATTAAGTCATGTGTTGATACTTGTTGTTTTTATGTATAAATTAGTACTTGAATACTACTGAGTATTTGTGGGTATTTTAGGTCACTTTTGGTATAAGGTAACACCTTATGTTTGGGGTAGCGAGTCAGATTTAATATACAGGTGTTTGTATATGTGAGTTTTTGGAGTATTATGTAGGGTTAAGTTGACTGACTCCTTGCAATTTTGTGTTTCTGCTATTTTGTATTTTTGATCTACAGGATGCTGATCTATGAAACTTTGTTTTTCGGAAAGCTTAACTTTCTATGAATACAGAATACACAGTACAACTTCACACACAACACTAGTACACACTTTTGTTTCGCATTTAGATACTTATATTGTAATTGTTTTTCTCTCTTGTATCACCTTTTACTACTTCAAGTTAGTTCTAGGTTATTTTTATTTGTTTACTTTTGGGATCAGAATGTCCAGTGTAATGACTTGATGGATAAACTTTAACTTTTATTTACATGTTTACAATTCAAAATGAACTGGATTTGAGATGATGATTTTTAGGTGTGAGACTTTGACATTTTTTTAGCACTGCGAACTTGCAAGATTTAGAGTTAAAATTTCTTAAAAATCTTTGATTTCTGTGTTATCGGGTGAGTTTTATTTTTATTGAATGACACTTCAGACTGTTTCGGATTGAAAAATACTGGATAACATTTTGCTCTCATCCTTGGTGATTGCAATGCTGTTTCGCTATTTCATAACACGTTGTGTGAAATTTTTGTTTGATACTTGTTGATGTGTGTGTACATATATATGATTAATCGGAAAATTATTTTCAGTAATTTTTTTGCATTTAATGTTCTATTGTGATTTGATATTTATGTTTTACATCTGAACTATTTGCACATCACTTGATTTTATCAAGAAAATTTTTATGCGTTGCATAAAATTTTTTTGGGATACGGGTAGGATATGTGTGTCGATTATTTAATTACTGTTTATTCTTCGGCAAATTATTTCCTATATTTTTGTTAAGACACTTAAAAATTTCTTTGTTTTAATTTCTTTGTTTAAACTTTCCCAAATTTTTTTTTCTCTTTCTTATGCACTTGTTGAACTATAGACAGCTAGCTTCCTTTTTAACTGTATACAAACCCCTTGCAGACTACGACCTTTTCCCTTCCACTTTCACTGTGTATACTCCCCCATTCCCTTGAGAAACGCACGTGCATTTTTGAATCGCCGTAATTGTTTAGCTTACCCTCTCGAATCCCCGTTGAGGTTTGAAATTAAAAATTGTTTCTTGAGTCCTCCGCTCCTTTGCAGAAAAGGATCCGAATCTCCCGTCTTACTACTTAGGTCAATTCCACTTAATGCCTTTTATGACTCTTTGACAATAAACGTGCAACGGACAACCAAAATTTTACTATGATGACGCGACAAATTGTCTGTTTTACACAAAAATCTCTTCGAACCCTGTCCAGTTTGATTAATTATCCTTTGGGTGTTAGGGCAATACCAATCCCTATTTCTGAGAATCCTCGACCTCCAATCAGAAGTGTCTAAGGGTTTCCATTTGACTAACTGCAAGTCTTTGGGGCGTGCATAAGGGGTTGCTGGTTGGTTTGGCGAGCTTCTGGCGTCTTGGCGCAAATTAAGAATTTTCATGCTATGCCTTGCTGATTGAAAGTGCTTGGGACTTTGGCTCATGAATTGAGCAATAAAAGATCGACTTGGCACTCTATTTTTTGGTATAAGAAAGAGGGAGAAATAAAACAGGGAGACGGATGGAAAGACAGAGTTGAGTTCAAGCCAGAACAAGCGAAGAAGATGTTTCTGAATTTAACTACCTTTAATCGAGTGCAGAGAGATCTGGCAATCAACCTACCCCAGTAGAGAGTTCACGTTTTTCCAGCGTCGGTGAGCTACCATTTTGCGGACTTGCAAAGAGAAGGTGATTCGACTAGAAAGTTTGTTTCAAGAGCGGCCATGCGGTGGCCCTTTCCTGGGAGCGATATAGAAACGTCCAGGATTGTCCGTCTGGAAAATAAGTGCTTGTTGGCGTACTGAAATTGCCCAGCAAGATTCCAATCTGATGTTATCCTGTCACCTGTCCGTTCCGGAAGCTGATGTCGCAGTGTGATTGTCCTAGAGCCAGAAGATGTCACCGGGCATACCCAGTTGATCCGCCTGCCGAGAGGAGTTGTCAACTACAAGCCCAAGTGTTCCGAATAGGTGTGGTGAAACGATCGGCTAAATTGGGAGGACCTTTTCCTTTACAAGCTTCCATGAAACGACTCAAGATTATGTGATAGACACTTGCCTCCCCTTCCAGCTCTTGTGTGCGCCTCCGAATCCAGACATCCTGCCCAGTCTGCCCTCATCATTCCTTTCAGCTAAGTTTCTTTTATTTATTTTTTTAATTGAAAATTTTCAATAGAACTATGAATAATACCTAGCAGCGTAAATGTAATGCTCAGTCTGAACAAATTGTTTTTTATTGTAATGTTGCAAATAGGTCATTTAGAAAAATTTTGAAAGAAGTAGGGATTAAATGATTATAAAGTATTAACAGGATTACTATGCATTGAAAGTTGTACTCTTTTATTATATTTTGAGTAAGGACAATTGAAAGAAATGCAGAAATGTATTTTGTGTGCGGGGTAAATTCTTAGCATTAGAAATGTAATGTCAGCCTGCAAACTTCATGATGTTAATCTACAATTCTGACTATACTCTTATGACAAAATTAATTATTGTAATCTTGCAATACCTTATATGAGTAAATGTCCTTCACCTGTTAGGGGTCCCCAAATTCTGCATTTCAGAAATTTATGTTTAGTGTTTATGATCCAGAAAGAGTGTATTTTATTCAAGAGTGCTAGCATATTGTGCAACGAACATGCCAATCGCCACAAGTGTATATATGTTTTATTTTATTATTTTTTTCATCCATGAATAAATTGCATTTAGTTCAACTTTACAGTTTCTGTCGTACTTTCATAGATATGTTTTCTCACTCAATGTGTCCTACCAGATTTCCCAGGTCTGGAATTATCTACTTATAAATTTATGTCTGTATACGGTTTACCTGGGTTTAATAACTAGCTTACTGAACACAACGCGCGCGCATTTACGATTATTCTCCTTCTATTCTATTATTCAATCAAAAATTGAGAATAGATTAATCATGGATAATTAATTAAATTTAATATAGCTAATTAAAGAAAAACTGCACGCCAAAATTTAGTAATTGAAAAGAAGGCAATTATTCTAGAGCTGACAACGCCATGTGGCTGATTGGAGAGACATAAGTAGTAATGCTGGGACAGTCTTGCCTGAGAATCACTGACATCTGTAATCAATGCATTAACATGGGGATATAAATGTTTACTAAAAATTACCACTATTTTAATACAATTGTTTTCTATTAAAAATATTTTTTTGAACAAATACACAAGAATCCACACTATAGATATGCTACTTTAAGTTAAAGCTTGGATTTTTATATCTGAGCTGGTGAATGAAAATTAGAGTTATTGTCATTTAATATTTACTAGCTTTATATCTCTTTGCGTTTTTCATTTATTGTGACCATGTACGCGGAATCGTACAGGCAAACCAAACATTGACGGATTTCGTCCCAAATTTGATTGAAATCTACAATTTTTATTTTATGACCACATGCCAAATTTTATTCATCTCGCTCATTCCGCCTTTATTTGACGTTTACAGACACACACACATGAGTTCAAAATTGTGTTTTTCGGACTCAGGGAGGTCTAAAACTTGGATATTGATAAAAATTTCGAGGCCGAATTTTCGGACTTTCTTATTCTTTTCTCAAGTATTCATATACTTAAAAAGTAAAAAAAGTATAACTCTTAAATTCAAATTTAATTCTCAACAAAAGGCCACCAAGTTTCCCCTACCTACGCAAACTTATTTATGCTCCTTACTGAACGGATATTAGATACATTATGACACAGGACCGTTTGGGTACAATTGCTCTAATCGGATATAGGCCGGCAGTGGATACAAGTGGTGTAAAAATGCATCAATGCAGAGGGAATAATTAAACGCAACTCCACGAGCAATTATACGAGCCGCCATTGCCTATGTGGAAGCATACAAGAAAATCGAAGCGAGAACACTCCCAATTTTTTACAAGCATACGCCCCCCCCCCTCCTACGACTAGAACTTTGATTTCCAACAAAATTAATCTTTTCCTATATTTGGTGCAGATCACTTGACGGCTCTTCCAAATCAGGATAGACGTGCAATGAGGATCCACCTCTATCGGCCACTGCCCTCCTAACAGCGAGAGGATATGCAGATGAAGGCATTTGGGGCTGTTCAATGAATCTAATGCTCTCCGAGTGTGTATCCTGGGAATTACGTTATCGCGACACTTGATTCAAGCCGGGATAATAAGTAGCGTCCTCCTTACAGTTTAATTTGTTTTTCCAATTGGCAATGACAGCAGATAATGATACGTAGAGTGGTGTTTTGTGCATGCTTTATTTGCCTTGTGATCACTTTTTCGTGTGAAAAGGTTTTGTGGTGGTAAGTATAAACATTATAAACAGAACGATATGGCTTTTTTCGTATATGAACAAAAGTGTTGTAAGTTTTTAAAAAAATTTAAATATTGGATTTACTCATATGCAATCAGCTAAACAGTGCAGTGAGAAATTTTCATTTATATGAAAGTTATGGTGGTTAGACTCGAAGTTATTTCCTTTTCAAACTTGAAAGTTATATAAAAATACCACAACGATAAAATTAGCATTTCTAAATTATCTGTCGAGTGGTTGACATCAATAACATTTAGTTGAAAACAAACTTGGGTATGTATATACATAAAACTTTTTTTCAACTCTTAATTCTTGCTATCTGCTATCCATAATAAATGGAGTGATCTCTTTGCAGAATTATAGTGTGTGCATATGATTTCGAATATTGTTGATACATTTCATATTCAAATATTTCAGATTAAGATTTCAATAATAATAAGAAAGTTAAAATGAAGGGGAACTTATTTTCTGACTTTCCATTGAGGACACGATGTTAATGTATCAATTTTTATTGTTCAGTACAGTTTCTTTTCTTAAAATGCCATCTTACGAAAGGTGTTTTGTAATAAAGAAAATTAAAATACAATTCATGGACACTTAGTAATTGAAAAGAAGGCAATTTTTCTAGAGCTGACAACGCCATGTGGCTGATTTGAAAGACATAAGTAGTATTGCTTGAATAGTCTTGCCTGAGAATCACTGACATCTGTAATCAATGCATTAACATGGGGATATAAATGTTTTTAAAAAATCACCACTATTTTAATACAATTATTTTCTGTTTAAAAATATTTTTTCGAAAAACACAGCAATTGGCATGCGTAACTATGTTACTTGAAGTTTAAGCTTGGAGTTTTATATCTGAGCTGGTGAATGAAAATTAGATTTATTGTCATTTAACCCACCCAGCGGCTCTATGGAAATTCTGAAATGTTTCAGAAACGCCGGGTTCGAAAACTCAGTTGTACTAGCAAGGGGCAGCAATTTTAACACTAAGCATTCCCTCCCCTGTCTGCGGTTAGATGGTTGTGCAATTCTCAAAGGAAGGATTTGACAGTGATTTATACTGCTGAGGGCTTCGCTTTAAGGGGAAAGAAAACGGGTTGGTATAGTTGCGAAAAGCAGCCAGTTTTTGTTTGAAGCTTCGCAAATGCTTCGACCATGCTTCGAAAAATACTACACATAATAATAAAACGCATAATTTTTTGCGTGCGTATATTTTTAAAAATTATTCATGGAATAATTAATTCAATAGATTGTGTTGGAATATCCTTGTTCATATCGGAAATCTCTTTTATATACTTTTACTTATATATTTCAAGAAAATGTACTAATAGATGAAGTAACTCAAAATGACTGTCATGCAATAATTCTTTGTGTATCATCTAAAATAATCATTGCAGTCAGTGGCGAATCTAGGATTCGGGATTGGGGGGGGGGGGGTGAGGGCATGAAAATTTTGTATCGTCGTGCCGAATGTCAAAACTCAAGGCTAAAGTAAACCAAAACTATTTAACTTTACAGACTTTACTCACCTGGCAATAAGAATCATAAAGTACAATACAATACTTTCGACAATTCAATAAAAATTACAATGAAATAACTAGCCAAAAAATGTCTTCGACCGCGTCAAAACTACAAATACAAGTGGAATGACTACAAAAGTAGGAAAAGTTTCGAGCCTGTATAGCCAGAAAGCAACGTTGAAACGTTTTTATTATTTTTTAAAAATGAGGGAAATTAAGAAAAAACAGTTGCAATGATTTTAAATAAAATCAAGAATTCTGGCTTGGCTCTGAGGGGGGGGGGCTGTAGCCCGATAACCCTCCTCCCGTATTCGCCACTGATTGCAGTAATAGTGTCTTCATGTACCCTATTTTTATATTACTTATATTTGCTTATTTAGAGTCAAAGTGTACAACTTCATTGCCTTGTACAAACAATTATGATAATAGTTTCATTAGTTTGCCATTCATCAGAAGTCTGATTACACAATATTGCATTAACTGCTAATTTCACAAAGTATTTTGTAACAGTATTGCATTCAGTTATATTAACACGTCCTCTTTTTGTTTTTGGAATTTGCGTTAGATACTATTTTCAACATTATTAAATTTTGGCATTAATTTACGATATATAAGTATCTTAGATCATTGCAGAATTATATTAACGGCATTTTTCATATTTGCATGTTTCAAAGAAATATACTAAACTTCCATGCACTCCAAGTTATCGTTGTAAAATAATCTTTTAATTCTATTCTCTAGTTAGCGTCACAATATTACATTCAATGTATTCGAGTTAATTTAACGCGTTTGGTAACTTGCATTTATATTTTCTTTTACTCTAAAACCTGTATTGTTTATCGCATTTTTTACTGACATGTTTTTAAATCTTTGTTAAAATAATTTCTTTAATAGCTATAATAATTTTAAAAGTTTCATTGAAGAATTTAAATAAAAATTTTATTTTCACTTTGGATGTTTGAAAAGCATATAGACATATTTTTAATAAATTTACTGTTACATTTTTTTAATATATACGTAACTAAAAGAATTCGAATAAAAAATTTGTACTAGTATCATTCACTGTCAAATTCTGACTATTAGAAAAAATTTGATAAGCTATAACTTGTTAATAAAACATTTTCATTTCTTTCATTTCATATTAAGTGGCATTCAATAAATAAATAATGGCTCAAAATAATAATAATAATAAAAATAAAAATTTATAATAGGTAAAACTGTGAAATGCACGATTTGTTGTTAAAATATTTGGTTATTTGCTTTCCATTTGTATCATAGAACCCTACTTCTATCTCATCAGATAAAAGTAGTCCCGAAAGCTTTCAAAAACTGATTTTATGGAAATAAGAGCATTCAAACTTCATTTTTTGCCAAATGTGGCGAAATAATAAATAAAAAAAATCGAGATGGAGAGTGTACCAAAAAAGAAATAATAATAATCAGATATTTGATAGTTGATGGATTCTGAAGCAAGATATTTTTTCTAATTAATCAACAACAGTAATATTTCAATCTCACATTTCTATTTTTCCCAATATGTCGTTCACAGCAGTAAAAATGACAATGTGCACTTACTGCCTTTTCCATTTAAGCGGTAAACCAACGGATTTTATTAAACACCCATGCTGTCATCCGCTCTATACATTTGATTTCAAGACAAAAAACGCTAAAAGAGAGGAGATTACTTGTCTCTCACAAACTAAGGCTCTGCTTTGAAATCAGAACAACACACAGAAAATGAAAAATAATTGTTTTTAAAAAAATTGTTTACAGACTTTCTCCTTTCTACTATTGCATGTGCTGTGTTCTACTCCCTCTCAGAAAACTTTAGATGTGGTCGACTTCAAGTGCTCTTTCTCAACCTTGATTTCTCGGTATTACCACCACACTTTCGGTATTTTGGGTATTCTTATATATTCAGATTTTTTAGCCTCCCTAATTCTCTTTGAAATAGAATTCGGAATATTCATCAAGCGATTTAAGCAATCTTCAATACATTTATTTTGGATTTCAGGAGCGGAAAGGAAACTTTTAAAAAGTTAAAAATATTTTCTTAAAGTTTATAAAGATTGTATTAATTTAGTAATAAACTTTAAAATCTTCAATCCCAAAATTTGATAAGCGTCAGCGCCTACGTTGAAAACTAATTTAAAAAAATATTTTCTCTAATTAGGTTTGTAAAGATAAGAGTGCGCGAATCCTAATATATGTAAATGTAAGATTAATTTTTGAATTTTGTTCCAGTTATGATTTCACTATCTAATAGATGTATTTCAAATCAGAATGCTATAAAAACAGTTATCGCATGTTTTATAACATATTTTATCTTAATTTTACTACGTATTTATACAGTAATTCCCTTGAAATAATTTTTATTTAGGCCATATAATAACTGTTAGCTTTTCTGCTATAATTTGATGCCTTTACCATCTCCTGTCGCGAGATAAGAACCAATAAAATATATTTTCTTGCGCTACGTTAGTTTGAATAAACCAAATTAATCATCGGAAGGCTACAAAACCTTTGTCTGGAAGTTGTAGCTTCTATTATTTTTGGGTTACAGAATCATTTTATTAAACTGACACTCGTTTTGTTAATCTCTGCTACTTCCACGACTTCATAAAAGTTATATACATATATAATAAATCCACGTTATAACTATTTTAATTTCTAATTTTTGTGATTTAAATCTTAATTATAACGCAATGTTAAAAGTACGAGAGACGCAGTTTCTCGTTGTTAAAAACATGGTTTTTCTTTAACGGGAACGCACCTAATAATTCTGTAAAATTCTATTAGTAGAATTCCGCCATGATAAATAGTTCTAAATCCTGTTTTATAAATAAAAACAGGTAATAATCTAGAAAACTGGAAATCTTTTTTGTCAGCGGAAGGCAGTTTTTTATTTTTATATCCGTATTTCTGTAGCGGATTCTCGAAAATAACTATTCGGTCATTCTCCATTTTATCTTAATATAAATAAAAGTCATTGTGGGTATGTGTGTATGTGGGTATGTAGGTGGCTATGTTCCACATTTCCTCCTAAACCAATGGACGGTTTTCAACCAAATTTTGTACACTTATTATTTAAGACAAGGGGAAGACACTTATGAACTTTTCTAAGTCCAAAAGTTAATTAAACAGGCAGTTAATTAGAAATTATCCGAAACCGTTTTTCCCCCGTAACTTCGGAGCAAATTGTCTGACAAAACATATTTTTATACCTTATTAAAGGTCAACTTTTTAACTTTCCAATGATACCAATTTTATTTCTGTAACATTTTCCCTTCGATTGTTATTAATTTTTAAAAGTTCAGACAACAATTAAATAATTAACAAAACCCATTGACTCAGCGATTCTTGATGAAGGTTATTTTATTTTTCAATCAACTGTCACGTGATCCTTCAGGAATGCGAAGACATGTTGAATAAATTATTTTTAAAATCAACTATCACGTAATCCTTCTTTCCGCTGTAACTTCGGAACAAATTGTCCGATACAAATTATTTTTATACCATCTTAAAGTTCAAAATTTTACCTTTTCAATGATACCAAATTATTGTCTGTGACATTTTTGCTTCAATTTTTATTAATTTTTAAAGTTTTACGTGCAGACGATTTTGAAATAACGCAAATTTATAGCTACTCAGTTGCTAGGAAATGGTTAGACTTTGAACTAATTTACCTTTATTTCTAAAAAATTTGCTTATGTTTATAAATATCCATAAAATAAGGCAGAAATTGCACGTATCTGTCTGTCGGTCGGTCGGTCACAAGAACTCTTCCTAAACGGTGAACGGTAGCGACATGAAATTTACACACGGCATTCGACAGCATATTTCTACGTCAAAGGTGCTATTTTCAACTTTTAGAGTTAATTCATTCTTAAGGTATTTAATTAAATAACGAAAATTAGTCGCTTTTAAGCCTTATGAGTAGACGTTTTTTGCCAGTAACTTCTGAAATATTTATTAGACAACAATTATTTTTATGCCATTTTAAAGACCAGAAATTGATCTTTTTAATGCTATTAATTCCATTGCGATGTAATGTTTTCTCTGATTGTTATTAAGGTTTAAAAATATTTTTGTAACGTAATTTCTAACAATTCTTTTTATTCTTATAGAAATAAATTCAAGCCAAATTACTGTTTCAATCTCGGGCTTTTGCCAGTGTTAAAGTTAATATAAGAAAATATTGCCTTCTTTGATCATAAACAACAAAGGAGACTTTACACTTCCGGTTTCCTGTTGTCATAGCATTTACAGCTTTTAATACGGTTACAGAGTGATCCAATGACGTTAGTGAAGTCTCTCGGTGTTTTGTTTAATTTTCACAGTGAGATATTACAGAATATCCATCTGTAGATACGGTAATGGGCATTAACAAGGAACATCATATTTTGTAGGGTTTTTTTCATCGTCATTTTTTTTCTTCAACATCTTAGAATTTTCAGGCGCACCTTCCGACAAGCCGAGATTGAAAGTAGGTGTGCCAATACTACTAATACGTAACCTCGATATACCAAGACTCCGCAATGGCACATGGTTACAAATTACACACCTAGGGTCAAAGGTCATGAAAGATACTGTTATGACTGATATAGGGAGAAGTCAGAGTGTTTTAATTTCACGCCTTCCGATAATACCGAAGGATTTATCATCTCAGTTCAAAAGGTAACAAATCCCTTTAAAAATATTATTTGTCAGGCTCAGGGCCAGACACTGAACGTGGCAGGCGTACATTTAGAAAAATCATATTTTTCGCATGGGCAACTATATGTGGCGTGTTCACGTGTGTCCAGCCGACACAACCTCTACATCCGTGCAAGTAACGTGGTATACAAAAGCATATTAGTATAGATAAACAATTTACAGAACTATATCAGTACACTCCTGTCAGCCGTCTAATTAAGTATTATCAACCGTCAGAAATTTTATTTTCCCCTTTTAAAATACAACATAGCATTTACATTCGTGAATTTAAAAAAAGAATAATTGAAATTATTCGCGCACGAAGTCCCGGGTAACAGCTAGTACTTTATAAACAGTAACATAGCTGTTGAAAAAATATAGTACACATCTTCACGTTCTTTTCCGCAAATAAAAGCTGGAAAGCTGTTATTACTATTTCAAAGAATTAGTAGAAAATTCCGATGAGCTGCTTAAGGGAAACGTATCCGTCTTGCACAAAAGTCAAAAGCCCAAACAGAAATTTACAACCCCTCTTCTTCCAACTGCGGGGTGACAAACACAATGGACAGGCCAACCCTCCAATTACAAGTATGTATGTGGTCCTGGGGAAAAGGAAATTCCAATAGCCCGAGAGTACCCGGAATTTCAGCTAGAGATAAAGAATAGTTTGCGAGTTATCTCTCAGAATGCCGCTTGAGACGTAAAAAAGCTCGCGAGATATCTCGGGTTTGGCGCTGAGTGGGTTACTTTTTACTAGCTTCATATCTCTTTGCGTTTCTCATTTATTGTGACCATGTGCGCGGAATCGTACAGGCATACCAAACATTGACGGATTTCGTCCCAAATTTAATTGATATCTACAATTTTGATTATATGACCATATGCCAAATTTTATCCATCTAGCTCATTCCGTCTTTATTTGACGTTTACACACACACACACACACGAGTTCAAAATTGAGTTTTTCGGACTCGGGGAGGTCAAAAACTTGGATATTCATAAAAATTTCGAGGCCGACTTTTCGGCCTTTCTTATTCTTTTCATATGCATTCTTATACTTAAAAAGTAAAAAAGTATAACTCTTAAATTCAAATTTAATTTTGAACAAAAGGCCACCAGGTTTCCACTAACTACGCAAACTTATTTAAGCTCCTTAACTGAACGGATATTAGATAGGATTATGACACAGGACCGTTTGGGTACAATTGCTCTAATCGGATATAGGCCGGCAGTGGATACAAGTGGTGTAAAAATGCATCAATGCAGAGGGAATAATTAAACGCAACTCCACGAGCAATTATACGAGCCGCCACTGCCTATGTGGAAGCATACAAGAAAATAGAAGCGAGAACACTCCCGATTTTTTACAAGCATACTCCCCCCCCCCTCCTACGACTAGAATTTTGATTTCCAACAAAATTATGCTTTTCCTAGATTTGGTGCGGATCACTTGACGGCTCTTCCAAATCAGGATAAACGAGACAATGAGGATCCACCTCTATCGGCCATTGTCCTCCTAACAGCAAGAGCATGTGCAGATGAAGGCATCTGGGGCCGTTCAATGAATCTAATGCTCTCCGAGTGTGTATCCTGGGAATTACGTTATCGCGACACTTGATTCAAGCCGGGATAATAAGTAGCGTCCTCCTCACAGTTTCATTTGATATTCCAATTGGCAATGACAGCAGATAATGTTACGTTGGGTGGTGTTTTGTGTATGCTTTATTTGCCTTGTGATCACTTTTTAGTGTGAAAAGATTTTGTGGTGGTAAGTATAAACATTATAAACAGAACGATATGGCTTTTTTTCGTATATGAACAAAAGTGTTGTAAGTTTTTTTTCTAAAAAATTTAAATATTGGATTTACTCATATGCAATCAGCTAAACAGTGCAGCGAGAAATTTTCATTTATATGAAAGTTGTGGTGGTTAGACTCGAAGTTATTTCGTTTTCAATCTTCAAAGTTATATAAAAATACCACAACAATAAAATTAGCATTTCTAAATAATCAATCCAGTGGTTGAGGCTTTCGAACTCGGTGAAAATTTTTTTACCAAATTATATTTAATATACAGACAAGATTAACACAATATTTATAATAATGATTAGTGATACACACATATTTAAGTCCAAAAATAAAACGACACTATTTTCTCAAAATACTGAAAAGTGGGAAATATTTTTCCCATCAATAACATTTAGTTGAAAACAAACTTGGGTATGTATATACATAAAACTGGTTTCAACTCTTAATTCTTGCTATCTGACATCCATAATAAATGGAGTGATCTCTTTGCTGAATTATAGTGTGTGCATATGATTTCGAATATTGTTGATACATTTCATATTCATACATTTCAGATTAAGATTTCAATGATAATAAGTAAATTAAAATGAAATGGAACTTATTTTCTGACTTTCCATTCAGGACACGATGTTAATGTAATAATTTTCATTGTACAGTACAGTTTTTCTTAAAATGCCATGTTACGAAAATGTGTTTTGCAATAAAGAAAAATAAAATACAATTCATGAACACACATTTAGTAATTGAAAAGAAAGCAATTTTTCTAGAGCTGACAATGCCATGTGGCTGATTTAAAAGATATAAGTAGTATTGCGTGAAAAGTCTTTCCAGAGAACCATTGACATCTGTAATCAATGAATTAACATGGGGATATAAATGTTTACGAAAAAATTACCACTATTTTAATACAATTCTTTTCTTTTTAAAAAAATTTTGTCGTACAAACACACAACAATCGCCATACATAGCTATGCTACTTTAAGTTAAAGCTTGGGTTTTTATATCTGAGCTGGTGAATGAAAATTAGAGTTATTGTCATTTAATATTCACTAGCTTTATATCTCTTTGCGTTTTTCATTTATTTTGGCCATGTGCTCGGAATCGTACAGGCATACCAAACATTGACGGATTTTGTCCCAAATTTGATTGAAATCTACAATTTTGATTTTATGACCATATGCCAAATTTTATCCATCTCGCTCATTCCGTCTTTATTTGACGTTTACAGACACACACACATGATTTCAAAATTGCGTTTTTCGGACTCAGGGAGGTCTAAAACTTGGATATTCATAAAAATTTCGAGGCCGAATTTTCGGCCTTTCTTATTCTTTTCTTATGTATTCATAGACTTAAAAAGTAAAAAAGTATAACTCTTAAATTCAAATTTAATTTTCAACAAAAGGCCACCAGGTTTCCCCTACCTACGCAAACTTATTTATGCTCCTTACTGAACGGATATTAGATAGCATTATGACACAGGACCGTTTGGGTACAATTGCTCTAATCGGATATAGGCCGGCAGTGGATACAAGTGGTGTCAAAATGCATCAATGCAGAGGGAATAATTAAACGCAACTCCACGAGCAATTATACGAGCCGCCACTGCCTATGTGGAAGCATACAAGAAAATCGAAGCGAGAACACTCCCGATTTTTTACAAGCATACTCCCCCCCCCCTCCTACGACTAGAATTTTGATTTCCAACAAAATTATGCTTTTCCTAGATTTGGTGCGGATCACTTGACGGCTCTTCCAAATCAGGATAGGTCTACAATGAGGATCCACCTCTATCGGCCACTGCCCTCCTAAAGGTGGGTTTACACGCGAACAGTAGAAAACCGACAGTAGGGTGACGCATGCGCAGAATCATGAAAGTTTTAACCGAGCCACGGCAATTCTCTGCCCGAACTTGACAGCGACATCCTACTGTCGGTTTTACTGTTCGCGTATAAACCCCGCTTAACAGAGAGAGGATATGCAGATGAAGGCATTTGGGGCTGTTCAATGAATCTAATGCTCTCCGAGTGTGTATCCTGAGAATTACGTTATCGCGACACTTGATTCAAGCCGGGATAATAAGTAGCGACCTCCTCACAGTTTAATTTGATTTTCCAATTGGCAATGACAGCAGATATTGATACGTAGATTGGTGTTTTGTGCATGCTTTATTTGTCTTGTGATCACTTTTTAGTGTGAAAAGGTTTTGCGGTGGTAAGTATAAACATTATAAACAGAACGATATGGTTTTTTTTTCGTATATGAACAAAAGTGTTGTAAGTTTTTTTTCTAAAAAATTTAAATATTGGATTTACTCATATGCAATCAGCTAAACAGTGCAGCGAGAAATTTTTTAATTTTTATTTATATGAAAGTTATCGTGGTCAGACTCGAAGTTATTTCCTCTTCAATCTTGAAAGTTATATAAAAATACCACAACAATAATATTATCATCTCTAAATAAAATTTTGTAATATTCACTTTCCTGAGTTAATATTTTCCAAAGGATGATCATTTAACATAAATGTTACAACCCAAATAAAAATGACACAGACAAAATGGCAGTTGCGAACGCTAATTTTGGAAGCTTTAAAGCAATTCTTATGGATAGCAATCAATAATGTTTGTTTGCTTAACAGCACCAAAAAAATCGTTTTATATTCCATGTTATAAGTGGCATTTTTGGGTAGAAATATGACTGAACTTTTGTTTAAGTAGCAATTTAGACTGAGCAGAATTACCTAACACTTGTACTGGTGTCCACAGACTAATCTTGTATATGACAGAATGTCGAGAAGAAAGCACTCTCTATTTCCAATCTCTCGTAAACAAAGTATACTAAGTATTTCTCGTAACAAAGTATACTAATGGACTTCTAAAAATTTAATTTCAAACTTTATATGAGTCTAAATGTTTTGCTTAATTACAGTGAAAACCTTGAGTTTGTTTGAATTATATTTGGTCTTCCGCTTTGAAGATTCCATTGACTGAGCATTACACCGGAAGTAGTTTGTTAAGGTTTAATGTAAATGAACAAAACAGAAAACTCTCCTATACCGTGCAAAATTTCAAAACTCCAGCATGTCAGAAAGTGAGTGAAAAACCTTATCACACCTCTTTGTACTCCATAGAGGAGGTCTTATTGATATGAGGTACAGAGACGAGATCCTCGATTCATATATCAAGCCATACAGAAGGGATGCTAGAGGAGATTTCAAACTAATGAGTTATAATGATCGACTCACTGATTTAGGCTTGTCAATCAGCATCTTCCGGATCAAGGTTAGGAGAGAATTAACTATCCAGCTCAATCTCTGTAGCTTAGTCCGATATAGCATCTTTGAGACTATTGTCGAAGGCAGGAGTCTGCTTGAAGTATCCCTCCTAACCGTTTAATGAGCTTGAACAAACTTTTCTCCATGAATGGTCTTTGCTACCCATTTAGGTGCCCGAAAACTTAATTGAAGGTACGAAAAATCGAGTGCGCCAACTCATTGTAGCTAAGGGGACACATTCCTTATTAAAACTCATTTATTTAATCTTTAACCCTTTGAAGCGCACTACCCTAAAAAAATTTTTTTACTCAAAAAGAGATATATTTTTGAATTTTTATCACCTGAAAATGAAATATTTTCCAAATAAAAATATTTTTTTGCCTTTAGTTTTTTCACGAGAGGGTGGGAAGACGTATGTCCCACCGCCCCTGAAGGGACTGTAGCATTCCCCGACTCCCTTCTGTCATTCGCGCCAACGTTCGCATCTTGTCAGTTTCACTTGGAGCATATAATTGGTTATTTAGCACATTTTCTTTTAACAGCTGTAGAAAATGTATACTGTGATTGAAGTGGAGATCTTTTACCACATTCTGCATACAAATGGAGGAGCTCTTCAATAGTATTTTTATGGATGTCGCTCTGTTTGAAAGCTTCAGAAGAAAGCAGGCCACCCAGATTCTATAAGTAAAATGTTACTCCCCTCTCCGGTTTATTGTATGGGAAGGAACAGAAATTCGTTATCAGTTCATGCGATCACTCACTTCAGTCAAAGAAGTGAGACACTAATGACCGCGACTGGACAAGACCTGTAACGAAAACCACTGCTGTAAGAAGACCACCGATTGTAAATTATCGCGCAAGAAACCCACTGCTGGAAGCTGTCAAGCTCAAACAGCTTTTCTTTGAGTATCACTGCTAACAGAGCTATTTACAATAGCTGTGCCTTAGGAAATACGGCGTTTTCTCAAAAGCAGCAAAGAACATAAACAAGTATAGGGGGTGGGGTGGGCAGATTCAACGGAACTATTTCTTTTTCGTTGAGAGATACAGAAAGACTTGAATATTCTCTTTAATTTTCGTTCTTTTTAGAAAAGTGTATTTTTATCCGTTTATAAAAAAATTCCCCAGAAGATCGCTTCTTGCTTTCAAATTTCCACTCAAAATAAATTTAGATATGCCAGTTTTTTTAAAAAAATGCTTGTTTGCATTTACAGATTTTTTTGATTAATATTATTTATCTGTCTTCTGAAATGTATAAATTTATTTTCTGTATAAGTATTAAATTTGAAAGAGTGATTATAATTATACCGTATATAAATCCAAGTTTATTATTCAAAAAAGAAAGAAATAGGACCGAGTCGCGAACTTTTGTGCTGCCATCTACAGGCTGACAACCGTAGATGCGCGGTGGGACAAAATTGTCCCACCTTTTTTTATCTATAATAATTGATAAAAAAAATTACTTTTGAAATACAGATAATGTTTGGAATATATTTATTGAACATTGAAGATTTCCTTTGAATCTCATATTTGTTTCGAAATTCATTTTCTTTCTCTAGAAATTTAAAGAAAATCATTGCCAATAAAGGGCATGATTTTAAAAATTATTTTCAATAAATTTGAGCAAATTCTCAATGGTACTGCAATTTTTTTCAAAAGTAAGAGGTCTTGAAATATCGAATAAAGCAATTTTTATAATAAAATACCTTATATAAGTTTATGAAAAAAAATCTTGAAGTAGGTGGGACAGACGGTGTCCCACCGCCCCTCAAAGGGTTAACAGATATATTTCCTTTATAGTTTTCCTTCGACAGTAGACTTTCGTAAAGAATATGTATTAATTTAATTGTAAATTATACTTGATGCTAAAAGTAAGTAAAATTCAATAAATAACTTTTTAATTCACAATTGTTCCAATTTTCATGTTATTATGTTGATTTGTTTGCAAATCAGACACAAAAAGATGGTTGTACCTTAATTTTTAGACCACTGTACATTAAGCAGAGTTCAACTCGATATGAACTTTCCCGAAAACCATATCGAGTAGTCCTCCATCGAATTGTATACAGTTTATCCAAGAGTGAACTAGTTCTAGAACGCCAGCTGGATCTTTTGACATTTACTTCATAATTGAATTTTCCGCCTTTAAAACAGCCGTTGGCGACTCAAATCTTTGACTCGCAGTTCCTATTTCATATTAGAGAGCAATAAAAACTCTCACGGAGTTAGACCTGAAGTGCATGGAATATGTGGAGTTGACTGATCGATTTTTGTGCAACAATTACCGAAACGTGAGAGTGTGTAAGCGCCAATCAGATGGATTAACCTGTTCTTGTCGGTTGTGTTTACTAAAGTTCTTCAATGTGAAGTAAGTAACTCCTCAGCATATTAATAGAGCGCTACTCTGAGATCTTTTTCGAACAATTGCAACATCTGTATTTATAATAATCTTACTTAATGTGTTAGGTGAAACATCCGAACACTCTGCTTTGAAATCGAAACACATACATCTTTAAACTTCTTGAAACTGTAAATTGGAAATGAACATAGTGACGATGTTCCTGGTGCATTAATAAATATGTTCCCTTAGCGGATTCTGAAGACAAATGAAAAATTTCAAACCTACTCATCTAGATTTTTTTTAGTTGAAATATAGTTAATCGTTATTTGTAGGTTCAAGGTTCAAATGAATACTTAAATCCTTTAAAAAATTTCTATAAGTTCCGCGAAATTTAATTTCAGCTAAATGTTAAAAATATAGTAGATCTCTATCTTGCCCATGCATTAGTGACTTGAGAAAAACTTTAACATCCTCTTACAACTTGATTTTTTCTAAGAAATTTGAAAGCATTTTGCCCTCTTTTAAAGTAATTGGAAAGCCTGTTGCCTGCCGTGATCGCCTGCGCAGTTACTATTGAGTTTATCCCCATTAACAATCAATCGATCCATAACGCATGAAGTGACTGAAAAAGACAGGGATGTAAGATGATCATGCAAGTGATTAAGGCATAGACAGATTAGATCAAACGGGAGAGTGAATCCTTTTCGTTTAATGATACAGTAGTTGTAGCAGCTCATAAGAAAGGCTAACAATTCTGGTGGGTTTGTTAGTTAAGTTTATTTTAGTTATATTAAAGTTTCGTTCTTGAAGCAACAAGAAAATTCTGCTCGGACAGCATCGTAAGGAAAAGTTAATCTTAAAAGGCGTAAGGAAAAATTAAACCAATGGTAGCACGTATTAGGAAAGCAGATTTCATAAATAAACAATGAGAACGGTTAAGGATTTTGAATAAACGGAAATTATCCAGTTCATTCCCAAAAAGTGATTAAAAAATTGAATCAAATGCAAGGACTACAGTGGTCAGATGGAAAAAAAGAAATTGTGGTTCCAAGGAAGGAAGATCGCTGATAGAGACCTCAAAAACTCAATATGTATCTGGGTTTAGGGCACGTTAAAGTTTATGCGATAAGTCAATCGCCTTAACATTAGTTTGTTTCGGTAGTTTGACGAATCAAACATTAACTAAGCTTGGTTCAAAACTACTAAGTTCGTACTATCAGAATAGTGTAGCTACAAAACAGGGAACAGGGCCAAGTGGGTTAAGGCTGGCATCAGGTATAACTGAGGAGCAGGCATCAAAGAAGGGCATTATGAATTTTATCCTACCTCTGGCTGTCTGCTATACTAGAATTATTCAATAAATGGCAGAACAATGTACGTTTTAACAGCGAATAGTTGGCTGTAATCATGTAGGTTGTTGGAGGTTTATTTGATTTTCCTAATCAAAACATAAATGTAAACCAGTTTCCCTTTGAAGTCCTATAGAAATACATATATCAGATGTACATGAGACATTTTCCTCAAGTGCTTCTTAGATGTTCCAAGGTCAATTTAAACAATAGATGTTATTCTTCTCTTTTACCATGAGTGCTTAACTCTTGAACTTTGCTAGATGTGCTAGACTACGCGGATTTAGAAACACAATAACCCCGAATTCGGGGCAATAATCTAAAACATTCATCAAACAGCCAAAAGCCTTTAAATAATATGAGATCAATTTCCAAACTGTTTGAATAGGAAATATTACACATTTCTCTTCACTATCAACTTACCTTTCCTTCAACAGCATTAGTTCCATCTTTTTATCTCATAAAAATTCCTTCAATAACAAAACCAGACATTATTACCTAGCACCATCTCTTTTTAATCTTCACCTCAATTCGACGAATTGCATCTATTATTAACAGTACACAGCAAAATCCCCAAAACCAAAGGTGCCCTCATTTCATTCGGAATAACAACCGTAACTTCATCTTTGATCTTTTCTTCATTTCTCCCTCTCCACGCCATTCTTATATTATAATCTCCATTTTTTGCATGTCTTGCCAGATCCGAAGACCGACCGTTCATCTTTTGCTTAATCGTATTTAAATCATCGATGACTGTGCACTTTTTCCCGGGTTGCAGGCAACCGATTACCTGATCACAGAGGGATTACCGATAAAAGAGGAATAGGAAATATTTTCCTTCTTTTTCCCCTTTCTTTTCTCCATCCTAAGGAAATTTCTCCCGTTGGCTCTCCTTTGAACCGTTTGATGTATCCGTTTAATCTTTAATGAAAATTTTTTTCATTAAAGATTCGGATTTCTGTGCGATCACGTTTCTGTCGATGAGAAATCAAACATCACCGGTCTCCGGTTGAAAGTTCTTGGGAATTTTTATCTCGCAATTGAAAAAAATACGATCCAATAGGATAGGTGATGATGAGAGAAAACGGTATTCTCTTTTAAACTCAAGAAAGGAAACAATACTTTCCGCCTTTTCTAGCGAAACCAAATTCCGAAGTCATTTTGAGATTCGTTAAACAACAGAATTTCCACTTTTTTTTAAATATGATTACATTTTTAAGTCGGCATTTTTCATTGAAGTTGAGTAACGTAGAAATGGCTGCGAACAGAGTTCAACGGCTCAATCCAGATGAATCAAGCTAAAGCATCAGCTTCATAACATGATTCGGATCAGACATTAGAAACTCTTAAATGCTTATTTTTTTTAAAAAAAATTCTGAATGTGCGTGGAAAATTTATACTATTCTTAAATTAGGTAAAACTTAAGAATCCGGGGAGGTATCGTGGCCAAGATCGCCATAATTGCGCCAATCCTTAAAAAACTCGCCAAAAGTAAGGGAAAAGACGGTCTAGATCACAACTTTTGGCAAGTAATCGCCCAAAAGAAAAGAAATTTTGGCGAACGCCTCGTTTTCTTAAGTCTAGCCTGAAATGGTATAAATGGTAATAATAAAATTAATTACTATTTAAAATATGCTGACGTTAGCATTTCGTTATTGTGATGCTGAAACAATTTTGCTTAATTCTACGTTTTGAAAGATCACTCAGCAAAAATGTCGATGCAGTAATTGTTTCTTTTAACACTTTTTTTAAGGAAAAGTTTAAATACCTTCTAAAATCCTAACGCAAGTTCTACCCAATAAGATAATAAACATCATACGTGTAATATAGTAGAGTCTTTGATGATGGTTAATGTCCGAATCTTAAACATTCGCTAATTTACAGATAAATAGGAATTCACTGTCCGAATTAGGGGTTGCTTTCATCAAATAGAGAGAAACTTAGCAAAATTAATTCCCACCTTCTCGAGCAAAACCGAATTTCGACGTCTTTTTCGAGATTCCTAAACTAGAAGAGTTTTTGCTTTCTTTAAACATAATAATGTTTTAAGGCTGGAATTTTTTTTCTGCAAGTTGCGCAATGTAAAAATCTTTGCGCACAGAATGGAACAGATCAATCCAAAGGAATCTAGCTGAAGCATCAATAAGCTACTATGTTTTGGAATAAATATTCGAATCTCCTACTTTTTTTTAATTTAAAATATTTTAAATTTGGAGGTGAGAAATCAAAGATTTTCTTAAAACGCTAAAAATAAATATATTTTTCGTGGTATGATGAATATAACAGTCCAATAGTCCAAAATTAAGAAGTGCCGGAACGCTATACTCTGAGTAACCAGATTAGTGCTGTTTTAAGAACAGGGGTGGCGCCAGTGGGGTGACCGAGGTTGCCAGGGCCCCACTGTCGATGATGCTGTGCAATTTCCTCGCGGCAAATTTTTGTGACCCGTTCAAGCAACGGGTTATTTAACTAGTAGGTAAATGAAGATCTGGCGAAAATTTCAGACTATCATCATCACGCCCCTCACCTTGTGCAGCCGGTAGTGCGCTCTGTTGGGAAGCCCTGCCTCTTCGTCGGCCAGTCTGTGCCCCCCACGTCGTTCGAACACGAACGACACTCCTGTTTAAGAATGATTTTGCAAAATGTTTCTTATTTATTTCTCGCGAAAAATAATAGTGCCCTAAAGGTATTCCGGCTTCACGACATCTCTGGAAGGTATAATTTTAAATATTTCTCAAAGAAATCCTCGTTAAATATGGTTTGTCGAAATAGAAACCATCCGATTTTTATTTTTTTAAAAAAACAGTTTATACTTTGGAAAGAGCGGGATTTTTCTTTTTTAAATTAAAACCAGAAACTTTTAAATTATTTTAGTGTAAAATTAGTTTTTCTCTATTATTAAGTCTATTTTTGAATTTTTTTTATTTGCTCGGTTATATCAGATAGTAATTGAATTTGTATTTGTTTTATCAGGTAGAATTCCTTTCAAAGAATGTCTTTTACGACGTTCTTATAAACAGAAATGTATCACTCAGACAAATAAGTCATGAATGTAGTATTTTGTTTCAGGTATAACAGCTTGATGTATCTTTAAATCTCATGCTCAAAAAATTCTTTAGATATTTTGGGATATTTGAAAAAATATATAATATTATTTTTTAAATTTCACTTAATTAAAAGGAAGATAACTCGTTTACATATTTATCTGATATTTAATAGTTGTTACTTTCTTTATTTAGCCTATCAACATAAAATTCAAAGGTTAATCCTTTTGCGAAGATCGTTCGGCATGAAATTCAATATTCCAACTAGTATTGGTAAGCGCTAAGAAAGAATCTTCAAAATTTTATTTAGATTTTTTATGAATTAAAATGTGTGTGGGGGGGTTTCAGTTTTTCTTAAATATATCAAAAACTATGGGTTCTAGTAAAAACATTTAGTTACAAAATTAAACTACGCGAATTTTCCTACAAAAGAAATTGCTGCATTTTTTTGTGCAGTCAATATTTTAGAAGATACAAGGAGATGCCCTTAACGACGCCCAGTCACCGCTGGTAGAGAGCGCAGGGTGCCCCCGCGCACCTGCCCACCATCGTAGGCTTTTAGTATGTCGTTTAGGGCTCTGTCCTCAACAACTGTGGTAAATTTCAAAACTACAACATCTTTTCTTTCTATTTTTCCTTCTTTGACAGAACTAATGATAATAATTTCATTTTCGTGTTTTTTTCCCTTTAATTTTAATAAATTTATCAAAATTAGTTTTAAACATAATTTCTAACGATGCATTTTATTGTTCTACTGAAATTTGAACTAATTTTATAGCTTCATCACATTTTTCAGTCACGTACTATTGACAATATTAAAAGTATGGTAAAAAATCCTTTCTTTGGATATAACTCCAAGGGATAATTTTCAAATCTGTTCAATTTTCTTGGTACGCATACTTTTAAATTCATATGTGCTGTAATAAAGGTTTCAAATACTGCTTTTTAATGCTAAATTTTATTTATTTCCTTATTTGCCTAAAAAAGTTATTATTTTTGAAATAGTAGGACTTCCAAGTCTTCAATTAAACATATTTTCTTAATGAATGCACAAAATTACTTTTCATTAAATATTTTGCCATCACTATCTTATTTTCATGTGCCCAACCGGCTTAATTTGCCTGAAAAGCATATAGTGCTATCAATTGCATTTACGCAACGGAATCGGATATCGGCCTGCAGAATATTTTGGTTAGAAGATTTTTAAAGAATATTTATTGCGTTTTGAAGATATTGTTTATTTACGCAGAAATTGCAGTAAAATCTATTGGAAATTTTAACAAAAACTTAGACGACAGAAAATGTTATTTTAGTAGTAAGCAATTTTTCTTAGTTCTACGATTTTAACGATCATTTGATATGATTACAATTGCAATAATATTAATGTACCACCATTTCTATTCAAAAAATGTTTTTATATTATACAATTGCTCCCATTCTTAGTTCCATATTATGTATAATACCTAAATTAGAACTAGTATATTTGATGCTGGTTAAGTCCAAATCTTAAACTTTTGTTATTTGATTAGTGAGTTAGCCTGTCTTAATGAGGTGGCACAGAGTTTTCCCTAACAGAGAGGTCAGAAAAAAAGTAACAATTTCCGACTTCTCAAGCGAAACGAAGGCTCAACGTATTTCTGAGATTCGATAACAGCAGTATTTTTGTTTCTTTTTAACGTCATAATGTTTTTAAGCTGGTATTCTTCCTGCAAGTTGTGTGATGAAAAAATCTTTACGCACAGAATTCAACGCCTCAATCCAGTTAAATCAAGCCAAATCATCAGCATGCTACTATGATTCGGATAAAACATTCTAAACTCTTATATGTTATTTTTTCAAAAAAATATCGTTGCGCGTGGAAAACTTATGCTTTTCTTAACTCACTAAAAATAATTATTTGAAATACTTTTGAGGTCATAATTTCGTTATTGTGGTGCTGAAACAATTTTGCTTAATTCTATGCATTGAAAGATGACTTAATAAAATTATCAGTACAGTAAATAATTGTTTACCACTCTTTTTTATACCGGAAATGACTAAATACCTTCTCAATTCCATATTTTCTAGGCAATACGAAAATAAACATCTTATGTAAAGTATATTACAGCTTGCGTTTTTGATGCTATCTAATGCCCGAATTTTAAACCTTCACTATTTTACGCCTAAATAGGAACTCTCTGTCCTAATCAGGGGGAACAAAGTTTCAGATTAACTTTGTCGCAGCAAAATTTCGTAACCAAGGGTTGCTTTCTCTAATAGACAGAACTAAGAAACTTAGCAAGAATAATTCCCGCTTTCTCGAGCAAAGCCAAAGGTCGACGTCGTTCTCAAAATTCGTTAACCGGCAGAATTTTCGCTTTTTTTAAAAAAACAAAATTATAATGTTTTACAGGATAGCATTTTTCTGCAAGATGCGTGATGTAAAAATCGTTACGCTTAGAACGTAACTGCTCAGTCCAGATTGAGCCGTAGTATGCATTATCCGCCATATGAAATGCATTTTGGATCATCTCGAGAGCAAAGGCAGTGTTAGGTAACGCGCACTTGAAGCGCCACCTGTAAGTCAATCGAAAAAGTAATTATCTTCATGTTTTAAATTTCACTTAACCCCTAAGGTGCTCGTTTACACATTTAGCTAATATTAACTAATTGTTACCATCTCAAATTAGCCTATCAAAATCTACATATATAAAAGAGGAAAGTATGTATGTTCTATTTTTTCTTTATGCACGCCCCCACCGTTGGACCAAACTTGGCACATTGATGGATTAGCACACACAGACACGCTCCCTTGTTGTCGTGAACTAGAACATTGGGAGGATGGATTGGATTGATGGAATAGCACACGAGAGCGATTACGCAGTACAATTTAAAATTCGAATTAGATATTCAATTATTTAATTTTAAGTGGTAAATTTGATTTTTTTAAATTATTTTTTGACAATTTTATATATTTATTCTCAAAGTAGAACCGAAATTGTTTTATCCTTGTAAAGGGCAAAATATCTTTGTTGTAATAAAAGTAATTTGAAGCATCTGCGTAATTTTTTTTAAAAAAGACGATTTCCACGAATGAATTTCAGTCTTGAAATTAAATTTCTTGAATTTTCTTTCTCAAATTTCTTTTTCAAATTCTTTGCGGTTATAACTGGAACGTTTCTCCCTGATTTAAAACAAGAACGGTAAAAAAACTTTTATCCTTGAATTTTAATTAATTTTTTACCGGAAGGAATAAAATATTTTCGCTCGATGAATACGTTCTTTTTACCCAGCATGGTATAAAGGTCGCGTGTTGCCTTTCTAGTATGCATTTCGCGTTGGTGACGTCATACGCTCTCGATCGTTTGATCGACAATACGATGTGTTTGCTTTATACTTTCGGAAATGCGGGATTAATACTCATCATATACGGTATATTGTTTAAAAGAAATGTGGTTTTTCCTAACTTCTGGCGTTTTCTTTCAAACCATACTCTTATAAGGTAATAAAAAGACTAGATTTGAAAGGATATTTACGATTGTTGGGGAAAGTCAATGCCAATATTTATTGAAAAAAACAGGAGGTTGGCATATGAAAAAGTGTGGATCCCAAGCAATGCCGGGTTAACAGCTAGTAAATATATAAAGGCTGCATGAGTGTGTGTATATGAACAATATAAAACACAAGAATGGATGAAATTTGTTTCAGATTTTTACATCAAAATTGTAGAATAATAGAATGCCGATTATCCAAGCTGATTGGGACCAAAATCACCTCGGATAAATGTGGACTTGAAAAATAGAGACTATATTTTAAATCAAGACTATTTTTCTTTTGGACAAAGTTTTCCAAAATAGTTTATTAGAAATTTTTAAAACAAGTCCGGAAGTAGTACGCCATATTAATCCATTAACGAACACTTTCATTAGTTATCAAACTCTGTATGTGCATTTTTCGAAACAGTTTTGATAACTCTATTTGCCAATAATGTCAATTTTCAAAAGTGTTTCCTAAATTTTTTTTTTATTTTATTTAAAAAATGAAAAACGCATTTCGATTATTTGGCACCGGTTCAGTTAACAGAAACCTCGATTGATAGAGGCACGGATATCCGAGATTCGACTGCATCTGTATTACTCTGTAAAAAAAAAAACTCGTCAAATGCAAATAATTTCATTACTATGTTATAAGCGTAACATCACCAAAATAAGAAAGATTTTGTTAGTTTACGTAATTATATGAATGCCTATAAGATAAATACCGATTTTTGGTGATGACAGACAGAGTTAAAAAATGTACAATTAAGTCATGGAAAGTTTCGATTCCGCACATTTTCATAAGAAACTTCATTACATTCAGTGCGTTAACATTAGATACATATGAGGAAGAAAATTCCAAAGTAGTGTAACCTTAAAGAACATAATTTAAAAGAAATTCAAACATCTATCTAATTATTAGGAGGATTATTTTCCCTGTCAACCAAAAATGGAAACTTTTAGTTTTACTTTCTTTTTACCGTACTTTACTTAATTTTTCCACTCGTGCATAAATTTCTCATGCGCAATTTTTCCCGAACCTGCATTTCATACATACACTAATGAGGAATATTTCTTGGTCCTAACTGTTATGCGTAAAATTGACTCTAAAAAGGTCGAATTAGAAGGACAGAAGTCCATAAAGACGCTAGTGTGATTCCGACTTTAAGGATTTCGTCAAAAATTTGTTTCAAATCTGTATTCTTTGTATAAAAGCAACATGCCAAATTTAATCCCTCTAGTTTTTTCTGTCTATGAGTGTTTTCACAGTCTTAATTCCAAAAATGGTTCCTTCGAACTTTGGGAAGTTTCAAAAAGGGAAGATTCGATATAAACGAGAGCCGAGTTTTTCAAGAATTAAATCAATTTTGAATACGGTATATGATGCACAGTTTTTGTATAACTCGATCATCCCTCCCTTCATCGCCTAGGAACTAGAACCGTGTTTCTCATTTTTTAAAATAAAATCAAAGTATTTTTGACAAAAAAAGTATCAAAGTTGGTAAAGGTAGTCATATGGAGGTGATCATTTATAGCTCAAGATTTTATTTGAAAAATATAAACATATAAACAAAGTTTCTTAATAAACACTTCAATAGTGATGTGAGGACATTCCATATACTTTCATGAAAAAATGACACTGAAAATGTGTTGGAAACTTTCGCGTTATTGAGCGAAGGTAAATATTCTTTTGAAAATATACTTGAAGAATCTTTGGGAAAATGCAGAGGAAACAAGGAAAAGAGAATCCTCTTATTGTAACTATTTTTTTCAAAAATACGTTTTCTGAAAGATTATAAGTCTATTTGACACTCTTCATATATCAGCATCATAAATTGCATACTAGAACACATGGCCTATTCACTTCGAATGTCATATAGTTTATTTTTAAATTTTATTTTGACTACATGTGACAGAAAATCTACTTTTCTCAAAACATTTCTTATTTGGAGATGGCCACTTTTGCGGCTACACGCCACAATTAATTTTTCAGAAAAATGCGTATGATGAAAAATGCATGAGTTTCTTAAATTGTAATTACGTGATGGTATATTGCGGACTTATTTTTATAATTTCAAATAACAATTTTTGAATGTCTCCAAGAAAGGAAAGAAGTCATGATTAAATTTTAATATCTGCAAACCGCGTTTTCGATTATCGGATGCGATTAAGGTCCCAGTCAGAGAGGATAATCAAAGCTCTGGTATACTTCATACACAAGAAAATAAACGATGAAGCTTGTGTGACTTATCTAATGAGAAGATGATGGTATACTCTGTTATTACTTGAAAATAAAGTTATTAAAAATACTGAACCAAACTTCCATTTTTTTCTCAAATTAAAATTTTTTCAAGACTTGCTATTATCTGCTAACAGCGTTTTGTGAAGATCGTTCGCAGTGGTGTAGTGGTAAAGTAGGCAGCGCCGGAACGACGCTCCAACCTGGCTGATAGTCTTGGAGGGGGTGGGGGTAGAATGGAGAAATGGAGAGTGTAATAGGGGGTAAGTAGGGGAGTTTTTTTTTCACAATAAAATATTTTCTATATCTGAAATGTCTAAATATTTTATCTAGGTATTGAAATCGTGAAATAATAAGATGTTAACATTGAAACAATGTACATTTCGCTGTTATTTCTTTATTTTTGATTACATATTAATATATTGCGTGGTGTAGTTCAAAGCATGAATCTAATGAAAGTTGGTAAAAAATATTTTTATAAAATTTTATTTCACTCAATTTTTCTACAATAAATGAAATAATGTGAAAGTAAAATCAAGAGATTGATAAATAACATAGAAAATATTCTTACTTTTCAGAATCCAAACGTAAAATGCATTTAAATCTTTGCAACCTTAATACTTTAACCCCTTCCCGCCCCCACTTGCCACTAGATTATTACTTTAATTCATTTGAAATATCCATCATATTTTAGAGGTTAAGGATTTGACAAAGATAGCGATGTTTCAAGGAGATAAAAAATAAAAACAGTGCCGGAATGGCGTTCCGACTCCACTACACCACTGATCGTTCAGTGCTGATTGCAATGTTCAATTGGAGCTAGAGCTACTAATTATGCACGTAGTTACTTTCAGAAACCTTTTTCAAAATTTTTTTAGATTATGAATGAATAAAAATTAATTGAGCTTTAATAGTTTTATCAATAATTTTAAAGCATATTATCGCACAAAAGCCATTTTTGAACCAGTTTGATAGTTAAAGAAAAAGCTCTTCAGGGATACTGATTTTATTTCCGTGGATTTTTTTAAATTTTTTTTAATTTCCAAATTTATTTTATGGACAATTGGTAACGATGTTCTTTATTGTTGCAATGAAATTCAAACTAATTTTATTGTTTTATAAATGTATCACTCACGAGCTTTTAACAATGATAACGTTATAGTAAAAAAAATATTGCTTCGTTTCTACATTAACTCCACAGTAGAATTTTCATGATATGTAATCTTCTTCGTAGTATACACAACTTTTAATATAGATGTGCAGCAATAAACTTTTCAAACACCGCTTTTTTAAATTGAAGTTTCATTATTTAGTTATTTGATTCTAATCGTTAATACTTTTGAGATACAAGGACAATAACTCTTCATATATACATATTTTCTTGATAAGTGCACAAAATTACTTTTATGAACTGATTTACGATCAATTCGTACTTTATTATGCGCGTATAGCGTAATTTTTTTCAGTGCATACTGTAATATCTATTTTCAGTACAAAACAACGCCATCTATCTCATTTTTGCAAGAAAAACGCGTAGTAGCCGAAAGAATATTTTGATTCTTAGAATTTTTAAAAATTATTAACTAAATTTTGAAGAGTTTAGCAGTTTAGCCAGAAATAGCAGCGGGTGTTATAATTAAAATGTAGATTTCGGCAATGTGTTATTGTGGTGCTGGAATAATTCGACTTAAATCTACGCTTTGAACGATAACTTAACACAATTGTTAATACAATAAGTATTTATTAACCAGTTTTTCTTATTCAATCCGTTTTTATATAGATTTTCAAATCTGTTATGTTAGCGCAGAGTTGATTAAGTTGACCCCTGAATTTGAATTACAGCTAACGTCCAAATTTGCTATGTTCACTTTTTGACGGGTGACTTTGTCTTTCCTAATAATATATTATGTAAACAAGTGCAGCTTTTTCTAATTGAGATTCAGGATTCAAAGGCTTAGAAAATGTCAATATCGGAAGGCGATCTTTTATATCTCAAGACAGTTATTTAGAAAAAGATTAAAAATATACACACAGTTCTGTTGCAAAGCACTTCAATAGTGATACAAGGAAATTCAATTCATTTTCATGAAAAAAATGCACAGCAAGTATGTTGAAAAATTTAGTGTTATTGAGCGGGGAAAAATATACTTTTAGAAACACCCGTAGAGATTCTTTAAGGAAATGCAACGAAAACAAGGAAAATAGGCAACATACCGAATTCTATCATTAAAACTAATTTATTGTTCAAGAAAATTGCATGTAAGACTCATTGCATGTTAAATTTGATAACTAAGAAATGAGTTTAATGCGTGGTGATATAGTACTTCCGGACAAAATTTTATAAATTCAAATAAACTATTTCGGAATGACTTGTCGAAAGTAAAGAAGTCATGATATAAATTTAGTCCCTGTAAATCTAGTTTCCAATTATCCAAGGTGGCTACTGCCCCACTCAGCTTCGATAATAGAAGCTCTACTCTACTTCTTACACGAGAATTTAAAACCCGATGCATTTATGACATATCAGACGAGCAGATTGCAGAATCCACTGTTATTACTAGAAATAAATTTGTTAAAACTAATGAACCGAATTTCCATTTTATTCGCAAATGGAACCCACGAGTCATCATAGTCACGTGACGGCGGGACGCCGAAAACATCTGATCGGATCATCAGTTCGAATAGAATGCAAAGCAATCTAAAATAGCCATTTTTTCAGAAATAACGACAAATAGACATTATCAGTTATTCAATTAATGTGAAATATATTGAAACTCAAATATATTTGAAAAAAACCCATTCAGATATAAAGATTATGTATTGAGAGTTACAAATATAAAAGAAAGCTTCGTCATACGAAGCACATCGTATTTCTGAAGGGATGAAGATCACAACAAACAGTCATAAATCGACGACACTAGAGAAATAATTTATAGCAATAAAATTTTCTGCCGAAATACTTCGTTAAAATATTGAAGGAAAAAAAGTTAATAAAATTTCAATCGACAACAAATTGAGTTAATATAAGAGGGCCTGCGATTGTTATGTATTAAAACTAATATTCTATTATTTTTATCCAAAAGACCTGCTTTTATAAGCAATAATCATAAAATAAAAAAAACCTGTCAGAAATATATACTATTAAGGAAAAATTTTAATTTTCTATAAAACAATATATATTATAAACGAATTTTAAGTTTTACATAAAAAGTATCTATACCAAGTGTTAGAAAAAAGCATATAATCAAAACAGAAGAAATCAATTTTTATAAAAGCGAAAGAAACTATTTCCATACAAAGCAAATAAATCAGTAGTAGTAGTAGTAGATAAGTCGAATCAAAGTAGATAAATCAGTTTTGTCAATGAAATTTTCTGACGAAATACTTCGATAAAAAATTGAAGGTAAAAATTTAAATTGATATTTCAGTCGTCAATTTACATGCCGATTATATATAGTAAAGAATAGGCCTTCACATTGTTTATCCCGCCACAGTTGTTTTTCTATACTCTCGAAACCAAACTGTACATAAGGTCCATTAGAGTTATAATGTCTAACTATTCTCTTTAAAAGGTGCTTACCGAAGATCATTAGGTTACACATTCTCTATCACTGTGCACTGCACAAATGACGCTGCACCACTCAAAATCGTTCCAGTTTTTAGCCCATCCGTTTAGGTAAATCATTCACGGACCGGACCTCGGAACCCATCTCCTACGGGCACTCCTACCCCCTAATGTTAGAGCGCATACTTCTTCCGCCGCTTTCAAAATGGTAGAAGTTTTGTCGTTTTCTCGACAAAACCTCACTAGTCCACCCTCCGATATCTACAACTGTCACATTTCAGTTTTGTTGTTCAACATTCCAAATGGACTTCAAGAGAGTTTGACATTCAAACTTTCGACCACTACACTCCAATTCTCATCGGAGTTTCGCATTGATGAATAGTTTTGAAGGAGTGCGGCCGAATCTGTGTGGTGTGGAGGAATCGTGAATGTCCAACTTTAAGAATGGAATGTCCCATTGGACCTAGAGCTATTAACATGGCACGTAGTTATTTCTTGAGTTTTGGTAATCACTAAGAAAGGGTTTCAGGAAATCTTCTTTAGATTTTTAGTTAATTAAAAATTTATTCAACTTTTTAACGTTTTTTTTTTCAGATAATTTGGACTATATTATCGAGCAAGAACCTTTTTTCAACCACTTTAAAATTAAAAAAGGAAAAGCTTTTCAGGGATACTAACAGTATTTCCATTAAAATTTTATTATTAATTCTAATAATGTTTTTAGAATAAATTTTAAACACAATTTGTAACAATAATTTTTTTTGCTGTAGAGAAATTAAACTAATTATATTGTTTCATGAAATCACACACATGTTTTTGAAATGTTAATATTACTAAAAAAATGTGGCTTTCTTTCGACACCAAATAAAAACAGAATTTCAATTTTTGTATATTTTTCCATTGTACATAAATTAAATTGGGGTACATTGATACTCGGAACATTTATACAGTCCATAGATTTTGGATATTGAAGTAGTTCGAAATGTTCACATCCCTTCACTGTAACCCTTAGCAGAAGGTATATTTTTCGGCCAATTTTAGTGAACACCATGTTTACTAACACATCAGACCGCTAATCTTCTCGTCTAAGTAACTTTTACTCTAAGTTTATGTTGTGTGATTTCTTCAACTAGTTACATTCGCATATTATAGGGAATCTACTTTAAAGGTAGGTAGAAAACCTTGGTCTTGCTTGACCACTTGTTTCAAGTCAAACAGCCTCTTGGGCAGATTAAAACAATTGATTCCGTGGCACAATGATATGCGTCTTTTGTGTGTATAATGGACCTTAAAATCAGCTACTTGCAACATCGTCTTCAGAGAAGAAGAAAGAAAAATAAATAAATAAACCGCAAGAATGGAGAACAAAGTAGGGAGTAGTAGAGCTTTTGAAAATATTGCTCACATGCTGCTCTTTAAAATTGAATATAAATCATTTCCTTATTTGTCTAAATTAATTAATATTTTTAAGAAACTAGAACTACAACTCTTCAAATATGAATATTTTCTAGATAAATACATAAAACTACCTTTCATACACTATTTTACTCTCAAAGTCTTTCCTAATATATGAATATGGTGGCGTCAGTCTACAGATTATGCAGCACTATTTACCTTCGATATATTACAGCACCATCTATCGAATTTACGCAACGAAATTACACGTCGACCGAAAGAAAATTTTGATTCTTAGAATTTATAAAAATACTGATTGCATTTTAAAGATTTCGGCGATTACCAGATTTTACACAGAAATTCCAGTAAGATATAGGACTTCTATTCAAATCTTCGACGTTAGCAATGCGTTATGGTGGTACTGAAACATTTTTCTAAATTCTACACTTTGAACGATCTGCAATAATATTTTTTACCGCTTTTTCTTTTCAAGAAACTTAATATATTTTTCGATTCCCATGAGAAGACATCAACAAAAGTAGTTTTTTCATATTTTGTATAAATTACGTCTAGCATCTTTTCCGGCTAATGTCCGAATATTAAAACTTCACTATTGATGTGTGGACCAGGGTTGCCAGTTACTAATGGCGAAGTAAGGCAAAATGTGAAAAATATTATTAGAAATTAACTTTATTTCATGAAAAACAAATCAATTAGATTATATGCACTATACTCCACTTATAAAAAACGAACTGAATTCAAAAAAATTGAAAACCTCTACATATTCTACTTTGCAATGCATTTCTTGCCAATGGTAAATAAAATAGCCAAAGCCGTGTTAGCAAAAATGAGCAACATTTTTTTTTTCAATTTCTATATAGCAGAGTGGAAATCCTTTTTGCACTGACAGGCCTCATTTAATTCCGGCAGTTGTGGAAAAGGCTGCAAGAGCATGATCTTAAAGGTTATTATTCTGAAATAATTGTTATATTAAAGACAATTAAAATAATTCAATGCAAATTTTAAACAACGGTAAGGCAGCCAGGAAAGAAGAAATACAAAAAGGCGCAGGATCTCCACCTCTAGTCTATTGTAAAGAAAAGTTATTAAATACTCATAATATATCACTAACTGTAAAAAAAAATGTTAGACTCTTTACAGATGATTTCCAATAAGTGATAAAAATTTCAAAAACGTTCTTTTTTGTAGTTACGATATTATTCATTTGATATCCAAATCCAAGACACAGTGTCCCTCTCAATATTACTTTTAGAAGCTTTTCTATATCTTTTACATTAGGCATTTGTTTCTAATAGCTGAGGTTGGTATTTTATTCCATACCAAAACTACAGGAAAAATTAATTTTAATGAACGGTTCAAAATTATGTATAATCTTTTTAAAAAACACCTAGCATTTCGCAATTTTTATTTTTAACAGCTGTTTGTTGAAGAATTCGTTCAGAACACAAAGGAATCATCCAGAGAAAGTGATTCTTTAGATACCTACTTCTGGAAATGGTTCGATACGCAGAAACTCAGTCGTATCTCACGTTAGAGGAAGTCCTGGTAATCACAGTCATAAACGGGACAAAAATGTTCTCCTGAGAAAATTGGAATAGTGCAGAATGTTAGCAAGCCATTTGTGCGATGTGGAGTAATCATGAATGTCCAGCTTAAGGGAGAGTACGTAAATGTAGCAAAACTTACCTCCTCTATGTTAAAAAATAATCTAAAAAAGGGTGGAATTCTGTTGATGAAACCATATGTGAGATTTCACCCATCTTCCGTTTTCGAGTTACAGCCAACATATGCAGCGGATGGACAGATAGACAGACCTTCCCGATATCGCAGTTGGTCCAACATTTGACACAAATTTAAAACGTTTATGTGAAGGAGATTTACCGAATTTCATCCCTCTAGCTGTTTCAGTTTATGAGTGTCTGCACAGACATAATTCCAAACATGATTCTTTGGGTCTGTGGTAGGATTTATAAAGGGGAGATTCATCACAAATTTGAGTTTGGAATTTTAAAGGATTATATATTTTCTTGCACTGTACAACCTCAATTGTCTGAGCCTCTATCGATCGAGGTCTCTGTTAGTTGAGCAGTTACCAAAAAATCGAACTGTGCTTTTCATTTTTTTTATTGAAGTCACCGAATTTTCCATCTTATGTGTTCACAGAAATACTGCCATAATTCGAAATATGGTTCTTTCTGACTCTTGAAGTTTTTAAAACACCGAAATTCTTCAAACGCTAGTGGCCCAATTTTCTGAGAAGTACGGGAATAGGACGAATTCGAACCATCTGGATGTTTTTTAATGTGCAGTGATAGAGATGTAATTTGAATAAAAATAATCATAACAATTTTCGTAGTTTATTTACCTTCAAAACTAAAACAAATACCCTTTTATGAAATACACTTTCAAGTAGGAAATATATAGTTTAAAACATTGTCTAATCGGTCCAATTAAAGAAACTCGCTGCCCAAATTGGACCACTGAATTTGTAAATTAAATCAACAATTTCTTTGAGCTCAATGAAGAGAAAATATGTTTTGATACTGAAATTCACACCGGCATACAATGTAAAGTATGGAATTGCATGCTCTGTATCTCTGGTTCTCCTACATTTGTTTTCTCAAATATGCTACAAAGTACTTCCAATTTATGAGGACTGCTAGTGATTTTAGCTGCTTTCTGGGCTATTCCTCTAGTTCAAGAAAATTATCCCATTCATTTAACAGCATAATTTATTCAATTGTTTGTAGCCCAATCTAAGTAAGTTTTAGAGGGAAAGAAATCCCCTAACCTTATTTTTGAAAAATTTCAACATAATTATCATAATAAAGTGTACCAAACGAATTATTCCATATCTGAGCATATGATAACATATTTTACTACTTACTTCAGAAAAACCAAGGGTTATTAGTCCTTTGTTAAAATATTTAATTGTAAATATCATAATCAAAAGCCATGTTCTCTAACTGTAACCACTTAGAGCTTTTTCTTAATATTGATTTCGTATTCCATATATGCAACATTAAAATATAATTTACCTATTTTATGCCCCAAATATTGAAAAGAATCAATGTCATGATACCGGTCAGAATTCTTAATCTGATCGTAATGGTTTTTGGATCACGCAAATTACAGAAATGCAATATGATTTTTAAAGCACCCGGACACTTTCGTATTTACACATATTTTCGAATTTCCCCAGAAAGAACTGCACTCTCTACTAAAACGTTTTTATCCTTTATAGACGAGTAAATAATAGCCGATGCTTTTATGACTTATCTGACGTTCTGGTGGCCGAATTGACTATTACTTCTTCAAAATAAAGCGATTAAAAATAATGCACCTAACTTCAATTTCCTACACAAATTGACATGATAATGTTTCAACGCTAGCAACCTGCGCTATATAATTAAAAGAATACGGGCACTTTCGCATTCACAGATTTTTAAATATCTTCCGAAAGGGCTTGGTCTCGTATTTTACAGTGGAGATTCGGTTATGGGGGCATTTAGGGGACCGAATAGAAATTGATGAAGAAGAAAAGAATTTGGGCTCATACCGTTTCACAGAATGCTTGTAATGATTTAAAACTTTCATCAATGGTTATGTTTGCTATGCGCAATACTCACATGCATTTTTTAAACATAGGGCGGATATTTTCAGGAAGATATAAATGATAATTTTTTAAGAAAATTAATACAATTTTTCCTCATATTTGTTTATGAGATGCAGTGTTTTGAACCGAACTATACGAAATTTACAGAATACATGACAGTACGCCAGAGAAACCTCAAAATGAAATTTAAAGTAAATATATTGAATACTCATAGAAATGTATGTATTTTTAAAAATAATTTTTAATTGCGCATAATACAATAATAGGTAATAATTTCAAAGACAGATATATTCCTAATATCACAAGAAGCTCTACAATATTCTTGCGATATCTTCACGATATTGTACGGCATTCAGAATATCGGACAACGTCGTAGAGATATATTACAATATCTTGTACTAATAGCGATAGTCCACCTTATATAAAAATTGTAGTTGAATACCATTGAGATTCAGAAAGACATCGGCATTGGAGCGAGCTGAATTTCAATTGCTGTTCAAGAGAAGCTAAATGATTAATGTTTTCACGTAAATTGAATTTTACTTGAATCTTCAAATAGCTATATTGAATCGCATAAAGTTGTGCTTTGTTAAAATTACAGAATACCTATATATATTTAAAAATTAAGTACACAATTTAAATTGAAGTAAACTAGGCATTATAATTAGTAATAGTTATTACAATCTTATAATATGTTACAATAACTTTATTACGATAATTAGTATAAATATTATTAAAACAATACAATTACAATTTCAGCACAAAGGCGTACAAAATTTAACTTTTTGTCTAAGGTTTACTTAAATTTATATAAATCTTATGATATTTGTCATGCCGATTTCGAAAATAATATCAGTTTTTCTGTATTACGTAGGAATTTTTATACAAATGCGAAATTAAAAATTTCGAATTTGGTTGGTTGGTTGTTTTGGTTGTTTTTTGGCGCAAGAGCCATGAAGTTGACCATAAAACGCCACAAGAATTGTAAAATCATGTCAAATTAAAAAATAAAAGATTGCCATATGTATACAAAACCATACAAAAAGTGATCAGTTAAAATTGAACAACGCTTAAATAAGAGAATAAAAACTGATTGCTTTCAAAAATGAAAATGTGGAGTTTCACCAAGTAATGTAGGGAGTGAAATTCTAGTAGTATTAAAAAAAAACGTAAACGTTGCGAGTTAAAATTTGAGCACTCTGCTAAAATGTGTTGAACAGACATAGTACAGTTGCATCGTGAGCACATTGGTGCTTGTTCACCGAGCAACAAGTGACGGTGAGTAAATCTTGTATGCCCTACACGTAGTCGAGTTAAAATAGTATCAGCCTTTCTGTTCTTTAAAGAAGGCCAAGACTGTGGAGTTGGTTTGACAGCATGAAGCATGTTTCCGGTCTCAACGTTCCACTGCGCCTGCCATTTGGAGTAAAGCAACAATTTAATATGCTTTTTTAAATTACCAACAGGAACAGCACCATTTATAGAAAATGTAGCCGACTTTTCAGCCTGCTCGTTTCCAAGTATCCCAACATGAGAAGATATCCAACAAAGGTTTATAATAAAACACTGAGAAGCTAATTTTTCTAAAATATATAAAACATTAAAGACCAGAGGATGAGTATGATCATGAACTGAGTCAAGAGATTTTAAAACACTTAAAGAATCTGTGTAAATTAAGGACATTTTTTGAATGCTCTTGGAAATTTCCTCCAGTGCATACAAGACATCAGTGATCTCCGCTATGAAGATGGAACAGGAATGATGGAGACGAAAAGAAAAAATTGTGCTCGGAAAAACAACTGCAAAAGAAACCTGATCAGCCGATTTAGATCCATCTGTATAGATGGGAACAAAATTATTATAATGTTCTCTGTGTTCTATGAAGGTTTGTTGGTATATAATGACAGCTGTATTGGATTTGTTAAAGTTTTCATATGGGTGCAACACATGTGTTTCGAAAAATTTCCAAGAGGGGAAATTTCGCTTTGGCTGGATAGTTACATGCACGTATAACAGGTTTAGGTCCGTAAGGATATTATGGACTCTAGAGAAAAATACAGGAATAAAGGATTTTCTAGCTTCCTGTAATCGAACCAGAAACGGACGAAGTTTAAAATTATGAAACGGATGATACGCATTTGATTTTATTTTAAAATAATAATGCAGTGATAACATTTGTCTTCTATAATTAAGAACAGGTTCAAAACAGTCGACGTATAGGCTTTCAACAGGGAAAGTTCTGAAAGCTCCCGAGTAGAGTCGGAGAGCTGCGTGCTGAATTGGGTCGAATTTCTGTAGAATAGTTTTTCTAGAGGAACCATTAATCTGACAACCATAATCGAGTTTAGAAAGTATCGTGGCCTTATAGATCTTGAGCATGGAAGGTCTATCAGCTCCCCAAGGTGTAGTTGATACAGCTTTCAAGATATTCAACAATTTCTCACGTTTTATACGCAACTGTATTACGTGAGGGAGAAAGGAGAGTTTGCTGTCAAAACTATGCCGAAGAATCTGATTTCATTCAAAAATGGAATTGTTACACCGTTCAGTGTAAGATCAGGGTCCAAAGGTTCCGTTTACGACAAAAGTGAACAGCTGCTGTTTCTGATGTCGAGATAGTAAACCCATTAGTATCGGACTACCGTGAAATATTATTTATTGCAGTCTGTAATTGACGCTGTATACAATTCATGTTCATGCCTGTACAAAAAATGCACAAGTCGTCTATACGCATAAGTAGCCCTTTACGGAGAAGGGTAATTGATTTAAAATATTATTAATTTTTAAAATGAACAGAGCGACACTTAAAATGCTTCCCTGGGGAACACCTTCCTCTTGAATAAAATAATCAGACATTTCGGATGGCAATCTGAATAAATTTGCAAAGATGCAAAAACTTTTCAATGAAAATGGGAAGATTTCCGCGTAAGTTCTTATCGTATAAATCTTTAAGAATGCCGTACCTCCAGGGACTGTCGTACGACTTCTCAATGTCAAAATAAATTGCGTCTAAATGTTTCCTTTGTAAAAATGAAAATAGAATGTCTGTTTCTAAAGCTAAAATGTTGTCCAACGTAGAGCGTCCTTTCCGAAAGCCACTTTGAAAAGGGCTAAGCAATTTTTTTTTTCCAAAAGTGGGTCAGTCGACGGTTTATCATTTTCTCTAATAACTTACATAGGCAGCTTGTTAAAGCGATAGGGTGGTAGTACAAAGGATTTGTTATATCTTTGCCAGGCTTGGGGATTGGAATGATTATGGCCTCCTGCCATGAGGCTGGAAAGCAATGCTCATTCCAAATTCTATTGAACCGATATAGTAAATTAGATTGAGATTCTGAGGTTAAATGTAGCAGCATGATGTAACTGATATTATCAGGACCAGGAGATGACTTATGGACCTTCGATAGGCAGGCTTGAAATTCTTGGAATGTAAAGTTGCAGTTGTAAGAGTGGTCGGATCGGGAATAAAAATTGAGATTCTTTTTCTCGGTTTTCATTTTATAACTCAAGAATTCATTATTGTAATTTTTACTGTTGGATGTGTTAGCCAAGGTTGAAGCTATTGTATTTGCGATTCCTTTTAAAGATGATATAGTTTGGCCGTTGACAAATAATGCTGAAATGGAATTCGAAGTGGTTGTACCAAATGCCTTTTTAACTTTATGCTAGATATGGAGGAGGTGATACTGGATACGAAGCTTTTCCATGAAGTTCTTCTACTATACCGCTATACCGAAAATCTGCTCTAGATCGCTTAAATGCTATTAAATTGACGGTAGTTGGGTACCTACGGAATTTACCCCAGCCTTTCCTTTCTCTTTTGTGCCTGTTGGCATTCATTGTTCCACCATGGTTTATTTTGTTTTCGATTTTTGCCCTTGGAATCATTAGCTGCATCGATAATTGTTTTCGTGACTAATGAGACTGCGGCATTTCCTTATCAAGGGGCACAAAGTTTCGTAATCGAGCACCGCTGTCTCTACGAGAGGATTGGGAAGCTTATCGAGAAAAACTTTCGCCTTCTTCAGCAAAACCGAAACTCGTCATCTTGAGATTCATTTATCAGCGGAATTTTCCCTTTCGCCTTTTTGTTTATTTTTAACATAATAAATGATTTTAGGCTTACATTCTTTCTGCAATCTACGTAAATTAAATATCGTTACGCACAGAATACAACGATTCCGAAGTCAATAACCAGACAAAAACATAACAGACGAATCAAACTTAAAGCAGTAGCATGCTATGATGTTTCGGACTAGAGATTAAATTCCAATATTTTTTTTCCAAACTGAGCTCATGAGGCCCGCGTATACGAATGGAATCGAGTGCGAGAGCCTTCACCTTCTAGTTCTGAAGCCGATGATCAAGCCAATTGTCCTCTGTTGCCCTCTAAACATTAGTGTCATGCTTTATCAACAATTAGGTAGATTGAGGTCACATACGCCCCTAAGTGTTCTCGAGTGCTCACTGCACTAAAACAAGCAATGAAGATTCCGAATATTATGAAACACAAAAGCCTTCTATTTGTCTGAATCTATTTTGAGATATGCAACGTGGAAAATAACCTTCTCTTTCCTTTTACCGCTTTGCGCTCCATCTGGTGACTCACGCGGGAAAGGAAAGGTACAGAAATAAAACATTAATCTTTGTTTCTTTCTTCCCCATGTGCACTTAAGAAAATAATTTCTATTTTTAAAAATGTACCTGATTTTTATTTTGTAATGTAAGTATATAAGGAGAAGAACATTGCATAACCAAGAAAAATGTATCATGTTGGTGAATAAGCTTTATTAACAATAATTACGAATTCCATTTTAAATGAATATCAATAAAAATATATACTATTTTTAAGAAACACAGAATTCTTCAAACGATCGACGCCAAATGCAAGAAAAAGCTCGATGTTCACAACTCCCACCACCATCTAGCCCTGAAAAAGTCGCCATTCCATTCGTTATTCTCGTTACCTCTCGAACACAAAAGCAAGCGAAATATCTGAGAGCAGCTCCATTCTTTCGGGATTAATTACGGTGCTCAAACTTAATTTCGTTTTCCTTCCTTTGTTTCCGAAAGAATACCCTCAACAGTGGAAAAAAAGCTCTTCTCTCCCCGTAGGAGGTTAATAGGAGTTTAGGGATAGAGAATGTGCGAATCAGACAAAATTTGTAATTAGAATAAACTTGGGTGAAATTTCTTCTACTCAAGCTTTGATTTTTCTCCCCAACTGGTTCAACTCGAAATTTTTAGCTAAAAAAAATAACTGATTGTGTTTCAATAAATGTTCGTTTCGTTTCGGTGGTTATAAAAACATTATTTAACTAAAAGTAATAACGGAGAATTGTTTTGAGATATATTCTAAGGTAGTTTTTTAAAAATAATTCAGGGATGACCGAGACTGCCAACCACTCCACTAGAAGATTGGAGATGCATTTGTGGAATTAAGTTAAGAGCAGTGGTGTAGTTGTAAGTTAAGCAGTGCCGGATCGTCCTTGACTGGATGATATTGATGGGGGGAATGCAGAGGGGATAAGCAGGCGATCACTTCATTATAAATTCTTTTACATTTGAAATTTGTAATTATTTTATCTCAGTATTGAAAAAATAAAACGTCAACAATTTAAATTTATTATTTTATTTTTGATCAAACCTTAACATAACGCGTTTTGTAGTTCAAAGCATGGATGTCATGAAAACATTAAAAAATAATTCTTTAAAAAATTATGTTGATTTCCAGTTATACAAAAATTAAGTAATGTAAAATTAAAATCATGACATTGATAAGAAATATAGAAAATATTATGAGTTCGAAACGTAAAACAAGATTAAGTGTTTGCAACCTTGGTGCTTTTAACCTCTTCCCACCAACACATGCCATAGGTTTCTTACTTTTATTAATTTGAAATATTCATCATATTTTCAAGGATAAGGATTAGACGAAGGCCGAGCCGTTTTAAGGAGATATCTTACAACATTTTCCTTCTACATTTCTCGCGAAAAAGCAGTGCCGTAACGGGGTTCTGATGAGTAAAAAAAATTAAAAAGCAGTGCCGGAACTCCGTTCCGGTGCGTTCCGGCTCTACTACACCCCTGGTTAAAAGAGTCTATTGGCGTTAATTAATTTTAGGATTTCGAGTCCTCGCGGGTTATTGTAGGTGTGCCGCAACTTTGTGTGTATGCATCGATGACGTATTATTTACTATAACAAAAGAGATGATAGACTATATAGTGTCATAGAATTGGTTGTATACCGACAATTTTCGAGGACTTTTGTAAACAGGATTTTTTATCGGATTTCTGAAAACTTACGAAAACGTACGAAAGATAAGAGAATGCATAATTATAAATGTGTGAGTGTAAGGATTTATTTAGAGCTTTAGGAAGATAAAAAATATTTTTATTAAGTTGTTTCCATTCCTAAAAATTAATCTATGTGTTTTTGCTTCTATAATGGTTTTTATAAGAAGCGCTATTCAGAAGAATGCGTAGAAGATGCATCATTCAGAGTAGTTCAGAAAATAACCGCCATGCTTCGAAGAGTTAAATGGTGGATAGAAACGATCCTTATACTAGTAATCGTAACTGTTATATGCTCCCAAAATTTCTTTTATATGAAAAAAAGTTTCAAAGTCATAAAATCATTCATTCAGATTAAACCTAAATGCCTTATTCTTAAAAAACTCAGAAGTTCTTGAGTTTCTCAAATAAACTTCAAGAGAAACCTCAGAATTATCAATTCCCACCAAACTGACCGTTGGATAAACCCTTTATACCCTTCATTATGCGCTTTATTGTTCGAACGCAAGAGTTGCGAAATAATTGAGACATCTCCAGTCTTTCGGGACAAATTAACTTAAGCAAACTTCATTAAGTTTTTCTTCCTGGGTTCTCTTTCTTTCTGTGCTCCTCTCTTCCATTTCATTCTCTTTTCTGGAGAAATAATACCATCTGTAAAGAAAGCCCTTCCCAATTCAAATGAATCTAATGTCGTTCACTCTGGGGAAGGGAAGAAGGTGGTATTCAGAAGTGAGAAGGGTAAGATACGGTTAATCGGAATAAAGGCGGTTGGAACACTCACTTGCTTTTTTTTTATGAACTTAAATTTTCCACCTCAACTAGCTTAATTGGAGTTTGGGAATTGTAATGAAATAGTTGGATCCTATTCCTGCTTCGGAACATGCAAAATTATCGATCTAACTTGAAGACGAAAAGAGAAGAATCAAAATGTTATTTCATTTTAGTACTACAGTGATAAAAAGAAGTATAGGTAAAACTGTCATAGAACAAAAGGTATTAATTTATTTTTCAATAGTCTCCTTGAAAGTTATCTTCTGTGACTAGTAAAGACTTCAAAGTACTATCCTTTACCAACATTTTTCTCATCCTCTAAGCTTGTCTTAAAAACGTTTTCGTGAAACTCTTGCAGAATTCGTAGAGAACTTTATTTTATTGCGTTAATAGGCACAGAACGATGACCACAAAGTTGCAGTTTTAATCATAAAAATAAGAAAAAAGTTACTCGGAGCCATATCAGGTTTAGAAAAGGAAACACTTTAAGAAATCATCTCTAGAGATACTTGAGCATGCTGTTTTCAAAACAAATTTAAAATGTTTTAAACAACTCCACAAGAAGCTTCCCATTTCGGTGTCCGAAAACTTAATTGGAAATATTGGCTGAATAGGAAAGGTGAGTAAAAGGTTCATCCAAGAGAATTATGTCATGGACAGATTAGAATAATAGGGAGAGTGAATCCTTATTGTTTACTGGTACAGCAGATGTACCAGCCCATAAGCAAAGCTAAAAATCTACTGGGTTAGTTAATTTAAAGACTCGTTAAAGGCCCCTTTGTTATGTTAAAGGCTCGTTCTTCAAGCAACAAAAAAATTTCTGCTGTGACAGCATCGCAGGGAAAAGTTAATTTGTTAAAAGTCGTAAGGAAAAATTAAACCAATGGTAGCACGTATTAAGAAAGCAGACTTCAGAAATAAACAATGGAAACGGTTAAGAATTTTAGAAAAACGGAAATTATCCAACTCGTTCCCAAAAAGTGATATAAAATTGAAATAAAATGCAAGGACTACTGTGGTCAGATGGAAAAGAATATTGTGGTTCCAAGGCAGAAGGAACGCTGGATCAACACTCGACTACATCAAAAACTGAATATGTATCTGGGCCTAGGTTGCGTTGACGTTAATTCAGTCTTTAAGTAAGCAAAACAAAACATTAAAAGAGTAGAAAAACAACAGAGTAGATAGAACAAAAAATAGAGTAAGAAAGCTTCATAGAATGTGATGTTTGTTTAGGGGTCAAAATGACAACAGTCACACTTTCTAGGAATAAACATTTATAGTGTCGTTAATAGCGAGCGAAAAGAAATAATTTTTGTTTCACGCGTTTTTTATGAATAATCAGGAAACGTTAATGAACGATTAAGAAATCGAAGGAAAAAGAAAGGAATTATGAGCGTTTGAAATTCATTTGCGGTCAAAATGACCGCTACCCGTCTTTTCAGTGTTAAAGCATAGCAAGTCTGAGGAACATGTAAAAGATTATGTATTCTATACTCTGGCTGTGAGCTTAACCAGCATTTTTCATTAATTAATAGAACGATGTACGCTTTACGCTACGAACACACGAGTCGGCTACGGCGAATTCGTCTGAGAGCTGAAAACGTGTCGGTGGTGTTCACACAGGGCGTTTGGCGAATCGTCGCTGCAGGGTGGCGCTGCATATTCGGCTTTCGTGGCCACATTCGGTTTTGATCTTTCTGAGTGAGTGATATACGTGGCTCAGAAATGGTGATTTATTTGAATGAAGAATTTCTTTGTGTGAAGAGCTCCCATCGAAGAAAACATTTATTGCATATAATGAATAAAAATTTCACAACTTATAATGTATGGAACTGTTTCAGAAAATTCTCAATTGAATTCCGAATAACATACATTAGTATATAATTTTTTCTTTTCCAGTGTTTCATGTAATGTTTTCACAAATTAAAGAATACCCTATGGATATTCTGCTTATCCTGATAAATAGTAGGCATGTAATTGAATTTCAAATAATTTTATTTTGATAAAAATTCCATTTTGAATTATCAATTCATAATGATCCTTGCATGTGTTATTTTGTAGGGAAAAAAATCGCTTTAAAAAGTAAGTAATTTCATATTTTACAAAGGCTAAGAAGAGAAAAATTATTTTTCAATATATTTTTATTATGATTCTGAAGTCAAATGTTTCAAGTAAATTAAAAAAATAATAAAATTTGAACATGAAGAACTGAAAAGGTTATACCTAAAAGTTATAAGTTAAATATTGTTCAACTGACCTAAAACATTAATAATTTTCAACCGGTTCATTAAAAAATATATATTATCTGCTTTTTTGCAAAGTATAAATATAAATATATTCTGAATTTTATTAAAATTAAGGAAAAAATTGCACAACTTTGAAATTCACATCATTGAAATGATTAGGATGGTGTCACCGAATTTGGACCATCTGGACGTTGTTTACTGCACTGTGGTGGAGAAATAATTTTAACGAAAAACAAGAAACTGATTTTTTTATAGCTTATTTATTTATTTTCAGAACGTCGTAATTAACTTTTTTATGAAATGGACTTTAAATTAGGAAAAAGCAAATTCCTTAATATCAAAAATTTGATTGGGACGTACATTCCTGATGATAAAACAGTGTAACAAATTTTATCCATCTAGCTATTCAAGTTTTTGAGTTATAGTGTTCACATGAAAGCGAACAGACAGACTTCCCGTAGACGGATTTTGTACAAAATTTGATAAGAACCTACAAATTATGTGTCAAGATCACATACCAAATTTCATCCCCCTAGCTCTAATAATTTTCGAGTTATCGATTCACACAGACAGATACACACACAGACATAATTCCAAACTTGTGTTTTTCGGACTCAAGGAGGTCTAAAACGTGGAGATTCGTCAAAATCTCGAGTTCGAATTTTTTGACGATTACAATATTTTCTCTGTATATTTCCTATATGAGAAAGTAAAAAAATTAAATGTAGAAGGAAACTTGATGCATTTAATGAATCAGCGACCAGTTTAATTAATGTGTCAGTGAAAATCTGAATATAAAACGAGTGCCGATGAAAAGACTATTTCCTTGAAAAAAAAACCCGTCCCCTCATATTATCGTAGATACAAATTTTAGCAAAAGCATTTCTTCACAATACGCCTGTTAAAAATATTTATAAGAAAATAAAATATGAATATGCCTTTATAATAAAACAGTTTAATTAAGCTTTATTATCAAATAAAATGTATTATAATTATCCTTCTAAATAAAATATTACATTAAAATTACAATTCAATAATATTTTCGAAAGTTATCTCGAAAAGGTGAAAAAAATTAACTTGATATTACATTTTCATCCTGTACAAATACAGACACACACGCTTTAATTATTTGTAAAAAATCATAATATCAGCATAACAAAATATAATTAATCGAAAAAGAAACAAAAAATGTTTTAAATCATCTAAAATTTTTATTTAACTTTAAAGAACAGAATCGGTGCTTGGAGCTGCCATCCGTTTAGAGCGAAAACCCTTTCGTACAAAAACACGTGTGAACACTGTCACTCGTTACTATGGGACCATGCGACGATTTGCCGGCGAAACCGGAGCTGCTTCATTGTTGAACGATGAGACGAGCGCGACGAGATCTGGTTACACGACTTTGCCGCGCAAGTGTGAACAGCGCCATTAAAGAACACGGGGTCATGCGTCGCCTCACGGCCACAGCTTTCGACGAAAACGACCCGTCTGTTCGCACCCTTAAGGTAAACAGATCACTGTAGTCGGACTGGCTGTTGAAGGTTTCCCTGGTTTTCCTCGAAACGAAACATAAATGTGAGCAACTTTCACTTTGAAATCCTATAGGAAGGCATATATTGGAAATACGTCAAATTTCTTCCTCAAGTTCTACTTAGGTTTTCCAAGATCACTTTAAACGAAAGAAGATGCTACACTTCTTCTTTATCAGGAGTCCTTGAATCATGAATTTGGTTTGTTATGCTACGCTAAGTTGATTTAGAACCACGACCACCACAAATAAGGGTGTAAGTCTAAATCATTCATCAAACAGCCATATGCCTTTAAATAATATAATATTATTTTCCAGATTGTTCCCCCATTTCTTTTCAGAATCAACTTACATTTCCTTCAAAAACATTAATTCCATCTTTTGATCACGTAAAAATTCCTCCAATATCAAAACCAGACATCGTTATCTAACACCATTAATTTTAAAATCTTCGCCTCGATTCGACGAATTCCATACTTTTATTACCATTACTCTGAAAAATCCAGAAAACCAAAAATGCCCTCATTTCAATCGGCATAACAACTTTAACTTTATCGTTGATCTTTTCTTCATTTCCCGCTGCCCCGCCATTCTTATATTACAAACTCCATTTTTTTGCATGACTTGGCAGATCCGCGGGCTTCCCGTTCATCTTTTGCTGAATCATATAAAAATTATCGATGACTGTGCACTTTTCCCGGGTTGCCAGGCAAACGATTACCAGATCACGGAGGGATTACCGATAAAAGAGGGAGAGGAAATCTTTTCCTTCTTTTTTCCCTTCTCTTTTCTCCCTCTTAAGGAAACTTTTCCCGATGGCTGTCCTCTGAACCGTTTGATGTATCCGTTTAATCTTAATGAAAATCCATGCTAGTATTTCGGATTTCTGTGCGTTTCGGTCGATGAGAAATCGAACACCACTGGTTTCCGGTTCTTGGATATTTTTACTTTGCTTTTTCGAAAAATGGAAATAAAAGGGGAAATAGGAAAGGTGATGCTTCTGTCATGTTGAAATAACAATGTTTATATATATATATATATATATTTCTATAAAGGTACAAATTCTTCTTGACAGATTCAAATTCTGATATTTCCATTTTTTTTTTTATTCTATCAATTTTTCTATGGTGAATTCAATATATTTAATCCATGTTTAATTTCATTTTAAAGATAATAATTGATTAATTCACTTTGTTTGATTTAAATTGCTTAATGCACATTCTTTATTAATTCTAAAAGTGCGTATAATTGTCTGCGTAATTTTCTCAGAAGCCTCCATTCCTTAGTTTCTTGTTGTTCTACAAAACACTGCAAGTAACAGCAGAAACAGATAACAGCTGCATCCTTTCCCCCCCCCCCATCAATACACGTGTAAGCAAATTTTCGAACCGACAAACTCGGTGGGAATACAATCCTACGCGCTTTGTCGGAGAAACGATCCCCATCGCTTCTTTTGACCAGCGGAAAACGGGTCAAGCAAGATGTTGACCAGATGGAGTTGACACGCCTCTCTTCCTGTCCGGTGTGACAGGTTGGAAACACTAAATTTCTTAAATTCCCCCTTTTTCCCAATTAAAGTTGAAACTCGCTCTTTGGTCAGCGATAAGGATGCCTCGTTCTGATTGGGTAAAATGTGGGCAGTCTACGGCGTGCTCTATCCACTCAGATTCGACTTGGCGAGGTTGGCTTTCCTTGGCTAGAAAAGTTTTAATTCTAACTGTGCCTTTGCCGGTTTTAAAAATTTGGCGGTTTGGCGATCCACCCCGGGTGATTCAAAATGGCTGATGCATGATGGAAACACAGAGAGATTTTGAGAAAAATTTGGAGAGAGAGATTCTGGCTGAGAAAGAGGAAGAAAAGAATTTATCATGCCGAGAAAAAGAAAAGGTATTAGAGGAATCCTAACTTGACTGTGCTGATTTTGTGTTAGCTGTAGATGGAAGTTGACTTACGTCCGTTGGTACGCCAAGACTCGCATACACCTGCCGATGTCAAGGAGCTGACTGGCTTGAATATCCCGACCGTTGGTTCCAGAGTGCAACATTGAAAAGAACTGAATTTTTGGTGAGCAGAAAAGTTAGAGGGAAGATGGCTGAAGTTCGATAGTATGCCGCGACTCGCAATCACCTGCCCGATGTCAAGGAGCTGCAGTTTTACCTTCAAAAGAATCCGTGCTGGGAGCGACAGTTTGCTGTGCCGAATTTCCACAGCACAGTAAACGAATGGTTGCCCGCCACACACAAGAATCCATCTGCTGGAGCTGAAAGGGGTGATGTCTTCCAATGAGGTAGCTGTCCAAATGGTTCGAAAGGACCTAAATCCTCAAGGTGTGTCGTCCTGCCAGTAAATAGCCAGCCAGACTCTAAATGATGACCGACCAAGGCCTGTTTGTTTCCCCATGGAGTGTCGCCATGCCAGCAACAGCCAGCCACACCTGTCAGTTAAGTGCTTTTAAATTTTTTGGAATTTAAAAGTTTAAGCCAGAGGTGAATCCCATAAATTGTTATGTTGTTAAAGAGATTGTTTTTGAAAACTTATTTATTCATGCCAGAATAAATTCGCATGTAAATGTAGTGTATGGATAGTCAAGAATTTTAATGTAATTTTGTAAAAATCTAAAAGAATTGATTTTAAGCTGAGTAATAATACATGATTTAAATTTTACTAAATGTGCAAAGATTGGCTAACAAATAAAAATGGTAAATTTAAAGAATAACTAAAAGCAATGTGTACTAGAGTATATCACAACATATGTCCTATTATTGAAGTGCTTATGTCTTTATTTAATAATTAAATGCTTACAAGTGGAAGGGGCCTCTCCATATTAAGATGTATTGACTATGTTTTGCATTTTGTAGTGTCATATATTAGCCAAGATATACTTTTCAATACAATTCAAGATTTTAAATAAATTTGTTATATTATTTCTATTTATGTGTCTGTCATTTACTGTATCTCAAAGCACACTGACTTCAAGGGAATTTTGCTAGATCTGAATTTATTCATTGATTTAATTGATAAACCTGGAAGTTTTTGCAAAATTTCACTACACAACGCAACTATGATTCTTTTGGCCGTTAACTTTAAAAGGTTTTAATTCAAGTGGTGTTCTGATATATCCTTGGTTTAAACCAAAATTTCTTTTAAAACCACCTCAACACAACTGCTGTGTGGTTATGCATATATAACAAAAAGGATCGTATAGTGGTATTTAAGTTGAAACAGATTACTTTATTTCCTCCCCTTTTTTTTTTGACAAAAAAAAACTATAAAAATTTATCAATTATAATTGCATATTAGACTTAAAACTATCAGATTATTTACTTCACAATAACACCAAGGTCAACATATATATGCGTATATACATACATTTATCTTACCAGGCCAGTTCCTTACTCAATTTGCTCAAGGCTAAATAAATGCACACAGACTAAATGAGCGATAATAATTTATATTTATTAACATGTCTTGATTAATACTATATGGAAATTATAGTCGATCGACTTCTTTACTCACAAATCAAATGATTAAACACGTTTTATTCACCTGGACATAACAAACACAGTTTCATCAAAAAAAAAGGAACAAAAGGTATGCACTTATTATGATACAGCTACACTTAAATAAACAAAAAAAAACTGATTCACTGGAAGTAGTCCTAATGCCTTACAGCGGCCAGAGTTCCACTTATTATTTCTTTACGCGTTTTAATAATCCCGTGATTGAACATGCCTCAGCAAGAGGTCGGCTTTCCTTTTTATCCTTTCAAAATTGACAAAGAAATTTAATCTACACTCCGCTGTCTTTAAAACCTTCAGCTTTCTAATGTCCATAGGTACCAAGGAGAAACAATAAAAAAATTCAAAATGGGTACTTATCACTGTGGCTCTGCAGCAGCCTCTAAGGTAGCACCTTCTGGCAGGGGAAATCTTCACATCGACACCTGGAATGCAAATGATCCACTATCGCAGCGTCATCTCAAGACGAAAAAAATCCTCTTCGCTGGGGACCTTCAACCCCCGACCTCTCCAAGAGTCCCGTTCCCCTCCTTCCATGATGTCCAGCCCCCGAAAAAAAAAGAAAATCACTCCGTCTGTCCTTCCCCTCCAACCAAAAGGCCCGCTTTCCTACGTCATAGGCCGCTACGTCACTTCCCTCTCGAACGTTCTCCAAAGTTCAGGACCAGATATTTCGTCACCTCACAGCAAAATTTCGTCATCCACTCGTATTTTCACTGCCGCGTGACTCAGCATTTTTTTGACCGGGGCCATCTTCGCGGAGAAACGACGATCCACTGGAGCAGGGGAAAGGGGAAAGGAACTCATTTCATCTCCCCTGCTTTTTCATCTTTTGGCATAAACAAATTCTCATTTCACACACCCAGGAATTTAAGACAATTTAGTCACTATTTAAATACAGAATAAAATGACAAAAACAGAATTATTTAAAAAAAATCTTTTAAGCGATAAGATATTCAAATGTTAGATAAAAGAACAGACTTTGAGTGTTTTGATTAAACGCATTTTGAAGAAGGAAAAATAATTGAAGTTAATAATTAAAAATTTAGTTGTTAATTTAATTTAAATGTTGTGGGACAACACAACACAACACCACACTTCCATTCAACTTGCTAAGGAAAACTGTATTCGCCTTAAAAATCAAGAAAGGCATTTCAATCTTAATAAATATAAATATAAATTTATTTTATTTATCTTTGTTTCAGTTCCATGTGCTTTTTTACTTTCTCGTATTCGAAAATGAGTAAGTTTTGTAAGCTTCAAAAAATTCGACCTTGAAATTTTGATTAACTTTCAAGTTTTAGTCTGTCTGTGAACACAATAACTCAGAAATATAACCAAGTATACGGATGAAATCGAGTACAATATTTTTATACAAAAACTGTGGATCTATATCTAATTTTGCACAGATCAGTTTACGGCGAGTCGGTTTGTCCATCCGTTCGTCCATGTGCACGTAAAAATGCTAGGATAGTTTATTTATAATAACTCCCCGTTTTGAAGCAATACGAGGGCTATTTTGAGACGGACCTCGTAATTTTGAATCTTGTTCAGATGATGAGGACAAAACTTGAGTTGGCAACCCCTCTCCAAACTTCCGCACCACACCAGCGAGAGGACGTTTGGCCCTTTACGTATGATTTAATGTGCAAAAGGCCCAATACGCGACGGATCTTCAGTGGAATTGCTCTTCGAGCCTGGAAACCTCCTTCCTTGAGGCCAAGAGCTTACCACTAGTCCACCGCGGCCTCAAAAATAGTAAGAGCTAACAAAAATTGAAAGTTGGTGTATGATTTTATTAAAAGAACTATCGATCGGTATGAAGCATTCGATATGATAAAGGATTGACCATCAACGTGTTTATTCGAGTGTATGTGAAATCAACCATTTAAAAGCTAAAGAGGTAAGATAGGTAAAATTGAGCTAATATTCTTTGGTCAAACATTATAGTTCTGCGTCTAATTTTGGAATAAACCCGTCATCGGATAAATAGTCTATTTGCTTATCTATCTGTATGTAAGTAAATACGATATACACCGTATATTATGGGCTTGCACCTGGCTGCGCTGTTAACAAACATCTTGTAAAAAGTGGTTGACCGACGTGCGCCTTAGCGCCAACTCAGTTAATCCTAGGCGATTCAAGGTTATTTTGACCAACGGAAGATGCCACGCTTCGACACATAGACTCATGAACTTGGATAGATATGCTGGAACAAGTGGCATTAAAGCCACCCCCACAAACGCAAGATGAATGAAATTTGGTATGTGGTCTTGACACCAAAATTGCAGATCTGCATAAGAATTTCGACCCCTTTCGTCAAAGTTATGTGAGAAAGTCGAGGGAAGAACATTCCGCTGGTTCTGAAGTATTTGTGATAGAAATAATCCGCAAGAAGGTTTAGTGAACCATATATGTTTAATTCATTTTCCTTCGAATATTTTATTTTTAAAACATAATTTAAAGATTAACTTATTTTTGAGAACCACAGTTGACCTATGATTTCACTAGAAAACCAGCGTGAGTATTCTCTTCTCGACTTTCTCAAATACTTACTGACTGGCCGCCACGTGACCTCTGCGCGCCAAGTTGTCTAGTTGATGGCGTTCTCTATAGAAACAGGTAATCGTAGGAGGAATCCAGTTCGAGTAGGTAGACATTCATTCAAGTTTTCTACATTGGCGCACTTAGCTCCAAATGGGAAGGGACGTGCAACTGCGGCAAAACCGAATCATTATTATCTACTGCCGCAAACTGGCGTCAAAAATAAAAATAAAACCTCGACGTCCGTCAGATTCTTCTTATTCGAAATGGATCTTCTCTAACATAACCAGTTGCTATAGCGAGCGCCGTCAACGAGATAACTTGGCGAACAGCAATCTCATGGTGGACTGACAGTACAAATTATAGGACCTTCTTTTCGATTCTTCACATAAGAGTCTGCATCCCCGCAAAATCTCACGAGGGAGAGACAGGGAGGCGACGAAGACCGTAAGCAGGAGTATTCCTCGACATTCGAGTTAAGTGACAAGATATGGCGCGTTTCTGCTTCGTGATATAATGAAGAAAAAAATTTGAACAGATATATACTTTTGGCCACAAGACCACATGCCAAATTTCAATATTCTAAATCGTTTCGTTTCTGAGATCGAGTTCACATACCCATGAATATACAGACCTACAATTTAATTTCAACAATTAAAAGCAGTGTTACAAATTGTGTTTAAATTTAATCTTTAAAAATTTTTCGAAATTAAAGACAAAGATGGCGCTGCAATAAAATTGGTATTCCTAAAACGCAATATTTTTGAATTTTAAACATGGGTAAAAATAGTTAGTGTGCAATAATATGCTCCAAAATTATTGGGGGAAATTGTAAAAATTCCGATTAATTTATAATTACTCGAAATTTATTTGATATTTTGGAAAACCATTTCTTAGTGAAGACCTACTATTTAAGAACCAATTACATGCTAAATTTAGTAGCTTTAAGTCTAACAGAACTTTGCATTCTCTTCGTAACTACTTGCTCTTCATGCAATTTACAGACAGCTTAAAAACATTATCATGTTAAAATAATATTTCAAAAAAAAAACTAGACACACATCAGCTTTCTAATCATTTTTACGAATTTCTCCTATTTAGATATTTACAAAAGTTTTAAAACGCTCACAAATTTAATGGACTTCTTGTATTACGCATTTTTAACTACATTTTAATTCCATTAAACCCTAACTATACACAGCTTTAACAACCAAAAAGTTTCCTCATATTTGGGAAGACATCTTACAGAGTTAAACTTTAATTCCTTCTTTAAGGATCACCGAGATTTCTAAAAGCATTCCTATTAAACTTTAACGTTTAGCACCGCGGAAACGAACTCCCATTAATCACGCCGCCATGCACTTTGGTCAGGTTTATTACTTTTTGAAAATTGGTACTTTAGACGCAAGCAGTCATAAAAGAATCGTAAAGCGCGTTGCATAACGCCGTTCGCACTTATCTTTTCTTCTCTTCGGATTCAATATTCTCGTTTCCGGTTTAATGATTATCGGTTACGTGAGAACTGGGTAATAAGGATGATTGATTGCTCTGAGACGGTGATAGAATGGATGATTTCTCTTTAATTAATAGAATTTCTTTAACAAAATTTAACGGATTTAGTCTTCTGAATGTTGTAATTTAATGCAGTGGGGTGAATGGTTAATGAGCGATGCGAACTACGAACAAATTTGACAACAGACATTTTCGGAGAAATTTGGTTGCGCTGAGTTTATAGACTTCAAATCACCTTATATTCAGTGGTGTAGCTGCAACTTTTGCCAACCGGGGCGAGAATACAATATGCTGCTCTTATTTTACATAGGACACAGAGATCTCAAAATAAAATTAAAAAAATCCAGAAATAGTATTTTATTATTAACGTAATAAAACCCACTTTTATTAGTTTAAAAGTCATTTTATTATGGCTGCCTTACTCGTAATTATATAAAAGTTGAGTAATTCCAACAGAAAATTAGGCACTAGTGCTTTACACTGCCTGGCTGTAGTACTGGTTCCCAAAATAACTGTCAACATTTTTCTTTTACTTTACTTGCTACGATTACAAAAAAGAAACTTGGAATTGCAATTGTCAAAATACAGGGTGGTCATAAATTAATAGACCCATTTCAAAAATTAATAAAAAACCCAAATAATATTGCAACTACTTTTTTTTTTAAATGAGAGCGCATTTAAAAAGTTTTTTCCAGATAGGTAACGAGCCGTTAAGGCGGTCTAGATGGTCGTAGATTATTCGCCATCTCCATTTTTTGAGAGCCATTATCTGCGAAACTATTAAAGCTAGAAGAAAAATAAAAGCATGTTTTGGTAGGAAATTTTATGCTCTTTAATTTATTTTATCAATTGCAATTCGAAAACTGACTAAAACTTTGAAATATACAAGAAACAACAAAAAGAAGCCAGAAAACACGTATCGTCTTCTGCAGATGGGTGGACATAGTGTACGGAAATCTCTCGCTGTAGCAAATTTTGAAAGCAATAACGGTGCGCCACCTATCTGAATAAAACTTTCTATCTGCTCTGTCATTTAAAAAAATCGCATTTGTCAAATTATTAATTTTTTATTATTTTTTGAAATGTGTCCAATAATTTATGACCACTCTGTATTCAAACTCGAGGTGTTGATGAATTTCCGCGTTTGGGACTTCCATGAGTCGGAAAAAGCCACATTTTTGCAATTAACTCGGTCTGTCTATCTGTTTTTCTGTCCTCATGTGGATAAGGTTGCTCGAAAGCGTAACAAGCTAGAAGGATGAAATTTAATGTGAGGTCTGTACACAAAAATTGCAGACTTTCAACAAATTCCGTCTTGCTTCAGTGTGTAGGTGAACACAACAACTCAAAACCCCGGCAAGCAAGATGAATGAAATTTGGTATGTGATCCTGAAGCCAAAATTGTGCACCTGTATCATATATTGAATCCAATCGGGGAACGGAAAGAGTTCCAAACTGTCTACTCGATTTCCTTCGCTACATAAAGAATGTAAATGAGTAGGTAAGGAAAGCTGTGGCGGATTTTGATACTATGAGGCCACATAGTCCATTGTAATTCGCCCCAAAAATTGCAAATAGGAGAAAAAATTTGAAAAGCTTTTAAATTTCGATCAAATACTCCTTTGACCTCAAGGATTTGAGAACCGAAATGTTTTAACCCCTCAGAGGAGAGCTTTCCCCTAAATCCCCCCTAAAACTTCGAAAAAGTCAAACCGCAAAATAGTTAGTCGGCCGGGAGTTTAAATCAGAAAATATTTATGGCTAAGGTTTTATTACTTTCATCAATTAATTTAGGGCCCAATATGACTATCCTTAGCTTCACCCCTTCGACGAGGTGAGCGTCGGCTGCTGGGGGAAATGAAGTGAAGTGGGGTGTTTTGTTACTTTTTCCTACATTACTCCAAAACTACACATTCAATGCTAAAAATGGTAGAGATGACAGTTGCAGCGCATAAAATTCTGCGTCGAAGGAATACTGACACTATATATTTTATTGCAATAGTATAATTACAAACTCTTGTCAAAGTTGCAATGATTTACCAATTTTCAAAAGAAAAAAAACTTCATATTTCCAAAAGACGAGGTATACAGTCAAAAAAGTTGTCTAAATAAAGTTTGTATGAAAAAGTATTCACTTTTGTAAGCATATACATATGTCGGTGCACCAATACGAGAGCGCTAGTGTGATGTGGATGTTTAGATAAAACGTCCCAGCTAAGGTGACATCCTCTTCATCTGGCCACGGTTCAGAATTTAGAAGACCATTTCCAAATAGCTTTCATTAAATCTTTAAACAGAGCATTGATATAACTAAGATAAACTATGCTAAATTTCCTATTTTTTTTTTAACTGAAGAAAAAAAGAAAGGGGCAAATGTGAAATTGCAGCGCATGAAACTTTGCCTTCTATAAGAAAAATAAATTTATATTAAAAATGTACAAAGTAAGCTAAATGTGAACAAGATAAAACAATTTGAGAAGACAAGACAACAAATGTTTGTAAATATTAATACATAGATTCATGTACTGTTCAGTGGTAATATCAATAAATTTCCCCTTTTTTAAGCATCAGATATCGCAATGCTGGAGTACAGCTTCCAACGTTGGAAGTAGTTGTAAGGATTCAAATTATTTGCCATTGTGCCACCGGGGCGTCTGTCAATGTGAACATTTTATCTATAAATGGTTTTTGAGGTTGTTTGATCTTAAAATGTCAACATATTATATTTTCTTGCAATTTTTAAGATTATTTTTGTAATAAAATTTTAGTAGATGCATTGATGACGTTGGTGATCGTTGAGTCTTGTCACTCCTTATTTAGCTTATATATTCTGTTGGTGAACCAGGTCCTTTTAGCGTAAGAGGAGCTATAACGCAAGTTAAAGAAACCTGACTGTAGTGAAGCCAAATTTAAATTATCTTTCCCAAGCAATTGCATAAATAATTAAAATCATAACCATTCAATGTATAATCATCTTTACCTCCATGCAGTGATACCAATAGTCGTTGCTCTACATGTACTATACGATGCAATTAGGCTTGTTTGCTCATGCAAAATTGAGTAATTTGTAAAAGTGTTTCACTACGAAAGATCAATTTAACAAATTTCTTCTTTCTTTGTCTGTAGAATGAGGGGATGCATTAGGTATATTTAAAACTGCTGGCAGAGAACAGGTTGATCGGTGAGTTTCCTTTCCCTGGTTACAAGAATAAAAGCATTTGTAGATGGCGATTCTAATGCTGTAGGTGTGATGTCCATGTCTTCCCCTACTAGTTCAGAATCTTTGTGTTCTTCAGCTGCAGCAATTGCACTGGTGACAATCAAGTGGTATGCATACTCCGTAGCTTGCTTAATTAAAAACCTCTCGCTTTCGAGTTCAACACTGGACACCGTGTGTTCGCGGAGGAGAGGCTGCCGTATAATTAAGTAGGCTCTCGTCAACCCGGTGGCACAATAATGGTGGTGTGGCTCTTTGGGCCCACTTCCGATGACGTGTCGTACCGCGGTAAAACGGGGATTGCTGCATGAGACGCTCGTAATGGCGTCTATTATGCAGGAAGCACAGTGCCTGACTATGTGTTGCGGCGGCCAGTCTTTCAGTTGTTTACCCGGATGCTTAGGCAGGGCGGGGTGATGTTCCTTTGGTCTATAACCAATTCTTCATAACACTCATTAAGCATGAATTGCTCTTAAGGCATAGTTACTGTCACCAACTCGCTGAATACTAGATCCGTGCAGTGTGCATCTTAGCACTTCTAAATCTTTCGGCTGTATTTGTGCTTTGCTCTAGAAGACCTTCTTGTTACCCACCAAAAACGTAAGTAGTGGCTCCCTGACTGTAATATTTTTTATGTAAGCAACATATTTGCCTAAATTTGCTGAAAGGTTCTCACCATTCTTCCAAATTACTCGATGTAGCAGAAATCCACCATTAATAACGTAGGCTGCGCATTGAAAGTTCAGTTTGTCAGTTATTGAGGTTAATAAATTTTAAAATCAGATTTGCAACTTTTTCTCATGCGATATGTGTTGAAGCGACACAATGGATAGGGTGTTAATTCATAAGAAAAGTAATTATTCAACTCCGTGTCTGTTTTTTTCAGGAGAGTGATTTTGCGGAAAAGCGATTCCTTATTCAAGGGATTCTCTTAATTTCCGATTTTCACTTTGGATTTAAGTCCTCGGAGAAACGTCAATCTTTTTTTCTTACAAACTTGACTTCGAAGATTTTCAAAACTATGCAGATCATAGAAGAATTTCCATATTCAGAAGCTCTGTGACAATTTATTCTTTCGTCTCCCAGAATGCCAGTACTGATGGACATCACACAATCTGAGACAGGAAATGGATGTTGAGACTCAAACCAGCCCACAAGCTTCTGAACATTAATAGAGAAATCAGTAGGAGTATTCTCCTACAACTTTTTCATGAACTTCCAGAATATGAATGCAGCATTTTGTGCTTAGCTGCGGTTTGAAGTGACGATTATCTTTAATGTATTTTTGGACTTCTTCCCATTTACCACCTTAAAAGGAAATTTGATACAAATCTACAATTTAGGCGTCAATACACATAAGAAATTTAATTTATCTAGCTGGAAGATAGAAAAGGATATGATCTTTTTAATGGTATGGTGAAGCAAGTAATGATCCGAAATTTTTACACATATCTTGAATTTTTGTGTAAAAAAATAGTGGTTCATCTTTATAGCTTCTTGTGTTCTTATAGCTTTCACATATTCACGAATACACAGACCGTCAATTATATGATGGATTTTGTCTGATATGCAATTCTGGTGAGGAAATCACGATTTATAGAAAATCTTATTTAGAATTTTAATTAATTAAAAATTAATTGATCTGTTAAGGTTTTTTTCACAGATAATTGTGAATCATATTATTGCACAAAAAACCTTTTTCAAACTCAGTAAAATTTAAAAAATATAATATTTTGAGAGATACTAGATTTAATTAATTGTAGGGATCTCCGAATAATTTTTACTATTAATAATATTTTCTGAATTGATTTTAAACACAATTTTTGCAATGCTTTTTAATGCTGTAATGAAATCCGAACTAATTTTATTATTTCATCATTTATTTCACTTATGTTAACGTTCTCTTAAAGAATATTATTTTCTTTCGACATTAACTCTAAAACAGAAATTCCATTTTTGTGTATTTTTTCCCATTTTACGTAGGGAAAGAAGAGGTAGATTTGTGGCGGCGCACAGTGGTCCAGTTTCGTTTTCTAGCGAGACAAAAATCATAGCGACGAAACTAAAAACAGCAGAGACTTGAAATTTGTACAGCTTAAAGGAAATGGACTTTAGTTGTATCACTTGAAATTTCATAACAATCGGTTGGATATTTCTTGATTTGTATTAATTTATTTAATTCTTCCCCATTGTTCTCTATGGAGAGAACTGTTGTAATCTGCGGAAAAGTTAATAATTAGTTGTATAAAATATAAAAAAATCTGATAGATTTTACCAAATGAAGGCAATAGCTTTAAAATAAGATTTGTGAAATTTTAGTAAAGTCTGGTAGGTATTTTTTTTATTTTTAACATTCCAAATATTTGCAATGTTAAGATAGATCTAATGAATAATTGTGCGACAAGTTCAAATGTCTTCCAAAACGATTAAAAAGTGAAATAATTTCGTTAATATAATATAAATGTTATATAAATACCATTAAATCTTTTTAAAAATTACTTTTAAGAGAAAAATTGCCCTCAGTTTTCACAAAAATAATATGAGAATTCATTTAATATTCCAAAATATTTTAATAACTAACTTTTAAGCATAATAGATGAAGGTAACGCTTTTCATCGTGTGAATTATGTTTTATATTATTTGTTAGTTATGAAAAACTATATTTGGTTAAGTTTCCTAATTTTATTGTCCTTTTAGCTGTAGCTGAAGACAGCGCTTGAGAGGTTGTTACTGAAGCAAATTAACTGTCTTGAAAATTTCAAATCACGTTCTGAACTATTCCAAAATTTTCCCGTTTTCGGTGTGTTTATATCAACTACTATATCAGAAATAAATATTGAAATCGATTTAAAATACTTTTGAAACCATCCAGCGTTTGTTTCTTAAAAAGTTAAAATGTGTTTTTAAATTGAGTATCCGCCCCCTTAAATTCGAAAATTTTTCAATAAAATTTTCGAATTAATGTCGATTGAATTTTTAGCAATTAACATCTAGGCTAGAACTAGGCTAACTTAGTTTCTAAACAGGTTTTTTTTCTCAAAGATACTTATTTTTGCGCCATTGAAGGAAAAAGTGAAAATTCTTCACTGACATAGATGACATTAAAAAATAAAATAAATGAAAAAGTCGGGGTTTATCGAGGCTAATTTTTAGACATTTTATAGAAGATAGAGTGCAGAAATGATTTAAGGTAGTCTCAAGGTGTGCAAAGTTGTGCAAATTTTTTAAATTCACTTTCAACTTGAAAATTTAGTGAAAAAAAGGGCCTTTTAAAATATAGTATAAAAATATGGAAAATAATAAAATGATGTGTTAAAAACGGTTTCGTTTACTTGTCCTGGAATCCAACATCATGAAAAATCTAAAATTAGACAGATAAAGAGCAATGTAGGACTTTACAGAATGAAATCCGAGGGCTCACTGAAACGCGACTCAAGTGTTCGAAAGACATTCTTCAACTTTAACCTCCGTAAAACCTCCTAAGACTACATGTTTATACAAAAAAAATTATGGCTTTCAGGGTTCCAAACGGTTCTCTACCTACCCCCATAGAAAATACACCCATTTGCGGACCTCGAAATTTCGATTTTTGTCGCGCTACAAACCGAAACTGGACCACTGTGCGGCGCTAGCGTCAAGCCACTCATTTATTATTGAAATGTAAAATGCATCTTTTGTATCTGGCAACATTGTTATTATTCCAGATTGTATCCGCGCGATGCGATGTTGTTCGTATAAGCTTTCGTCATGTAAATAAGTAATGTAAATAATGTAAATTAAATGTATATAATTTAGATCATCATTTTATTGCAACCATACACCCAGCACACTATCCAAACGCCAAAGATTGATACGTGTAACATTTATACAGCCCATAAATTTTGAAACTCGCAGTTGCTCAAGATGTTCACATCCCCTCAAATAGATGCCTCTGTAACCCAGC